>CM037004.1:43819560-44086215 GCA_020826895.1 Aquilegia kansuensis | reverse complement strand
GAGAGAGAGGAGAGAGAGAGAGAGAGAGAGGAGAGTGGTGGTGATGATAGATTATGTGTACAGTAGATTTTGTCAGTTGTGAAACCGCCATTTTGGTTTCAAGGTTTGACATCATTTCGTGTTTGTGTCATCGACTATCTCGCTCGGACTTCATTGTTAGGTGAACCTTGGTATGTGTGTCATTCTTTATTCCTTTCTTTATCACCTAGTGTGTCATGTATCTTAGTTTTCAATCTGCCAAGATTTTTGTTCCAGATCTTTTATCCTTGTGCAGAAACTGGTATTTGGTTCGGACGAAACCTTTAGGTTCGAACGAAATTCTACCAGCAAGTTGTTTCGTCCATTGGACTTAGTTTTATTCCTAGAGTCCATATAAATAGGTTTTCTCTCATTAGAAAACCTATCTCTCTAGCCGTCATCTTCTTGATCTTCTCAAGTGTGTTTGTTTAGGGAAAAACTCTTCTCCATCTACTTCTTCTTTTTCCTCACTTCACTTATTCATTCATCGATAGAGAGAGCGACTTCGTGAGAGTCTTGTGAGGATATCAAGGTTCTCCGGTGAAGTCTAAGGGTATTAGAGATAGCCGGTATTGCCAAGTAGCAGGTGTATGCAGTAGTGCTTGATAGGCTTGTAATCTCTTGTGATTATAATGGATTGATTTGTTACCGATCGAGGTAACCGTGGACGCTTCCCTTTCTAGGGTTTTACAACGTTAAAACTTCTTGTGTTCATTTGTTACTTTATTTCATTCAATTGTTTGTTTCTATTCTTAGTTGGTAGTAGTAGCATTTGTTTGGGGTTTTAATTGGTATCAGTCGCAGGGGGCTTGTTAAGGAGCGTAAAGGCTCACGCCTACGATCTTAAAGTGCTACAATGGACTCTGACAAATTTGGAACTTCCAATCGTCCTCCTCAATTTGATGGAAAGGAATTTGGCCATTGGAAAGTGCGTATGATGGCTTATATTCAAGCTGTTTGGCTTTCTATTGAAGAGGGATGGAAACCACCTATGACAACAACTGGTACTGGTGATGATGTTGTGACAACACCAAAACCACGTGCAAAATGGACAACTGAGGAGAAGGCTGCGTCCAATCATAACTCTAAGGCACTCAATGCACTCTTTATGGCTCTGACTGGTAGTGAATTTCGAAGGGTTACTGGTTGTGTACAAGCTAAGGATGCGTGGGACAGGTTAGTACGGACACATGAAGGTGATGAATCCGTCAAGGAAAGCAAGCTTGAACTGTTGATTTCCAAATTTGAGAATTTGATAATGGACTCTTCTGAAACTTTTGATGAGTTCTTTATTCGCATACAAGATGTTGTAAATCAAAGTGCTTCTATCGGTCATGTCTACACCGATACTCAAATTGTTAGGAAAGTACTTCGGGCTTTACCCTCAAGGTTTCGCTCTCGAAAGGATGCCATTGTTGATAGCAATGTTATCAAGAACATGACTGTGGAAACTCTCGCTGGTAAGTTGCGTACATATGAAATGGAGCTCGCATTAGAAGAACCTCCCAAAAGCAAGTCTGTCACATTTAATGTTACCTCGTCTAAAGATGTGTCTGTTGATGCCTCTGATGATGAGGGTAGTGATATGTATGATCAGCTGGCATTAATTTCAAGAAGCTTTCAGAAGATATTAAAGTATCATCAAAATGGTGATGGGCATAAACGTTTTACTGGTTCCTCCTATGCTCCACGGAGTCGTCCTTTTGTGCGCTCTAATTCGGATAACAGAAAGGGGCGTGTTGACCGTAAGGATGTTCAGTGTTATAAGTGTCGTGACTATGGACACTTCGCAAATGAATGTGATCAAAAGCCTGATTCTAAGCAAGCTGACAATACCAAGGCCAATCTTACTGTTACTTGGGATGATTCTGATGATGACGCTGACAATGGCAAGTCTGATGAAGTGGCGAACTATGTGGTTTTCAGTGCATCCCTAGATGAAGGTTCAGAAGGTATTAATTCGTCTGTTGGTATTGATTATGTTAGTGATTCTGGCTGTTTAGTTACCACTAATGAACTGCGCAGCTTGTATAAGTTTTATGTTCAATAGGTGAAAGTGTTGGAAAAGACTAATCTTCCTCTACAGGAAAAGGTTGATTCGCTAGGACAGGATATTTCTAATCTTGCAGGTGATTCCAACCTGTTGAAAGCTGAATTTGAAAAGGAGAAGGTTGATTTTCAGGCACGCATTGTCTCATTGGATAAGCTGAATTATGATTTGGAGACTAAGTATAGAGCTTTGGTATTGGAACATGAAAAGGTGAAGTCTGATCTGTACACTGCTAACAAGCAGCTGGCAGGTTTTGGTAAGGCTAGTTCTAATCTTGATAGTCTATTGGGAAGTGGTAAATCTCATTCTGACAAAACTGGTTTGGGGTATGATAGTTCTACTCATGTTGATATTACTTCTAGCGCTGCTCGGAATTGTTTTGTTCGGCCTGTTGGTTCTATTTTACCATCTTCTTCTCCTATACAGGTTGTTGCTCCTACTTCTCGCATTGTCCTTCCAACAACACTCACACATGCCCGTCGAGCTAAGAACAATAATTATAATAGGCATAAAACTTGGAAATGTCTTACTTGTGGTCGCACTGGTCATACATCCGTTTTTCGCTGGAATAACTTGTATGGTTCTTATGCTTCTCCTTTTGCAGGTTCGGGTTATTGGAACAAGTCTAGTAGTTTTCCCATGCAAGCACCTTACATGTGGAATACTTATGCTCCATGGGGACTTCCACCCTCATCTCCTTATGGTGGTTACCCTCATGCACGTAGACCTGAAATGTCACATCCACCTCCACAGGTTTAGGATAGAAGTACGGATGTTCAAAGGGGCATGGTGGCTCACATGGCAAGACTTGTTGAGAATGTAAGTGCTCAATGGTACCTGGACAGTGGTTGCTCCCGCCATATGACTGGTGATTCGTCTCTTATTTCTAACCTTGTCATTGGCGAAGGAGGTAAGGTTACCATTGGGAATGGTAAGATTCTCCCAGTGGAAGGTAAAGGTACTTTTTCTGAGAATGGGTCATTGAGTGGCCATTCTCTCTTGTTTGTTAAGGGCTTGAATGCTAATTTACTGAGTATTAGCCAACTTTGTGATGCCAAGTTTAAATTTGCTTTTCTTGGAGACCGTTGTGATGTTTTTGATGTTCATGATTTCCTTATATTGTCGAGAACTCGTTCCACTGACAATTGTTATGTTGTGAATGCTCCTCTTCTTCACTCATTTTTATTGAGAACTCAACGATTTTTTTAAAATTTCCACCATTTCAAACTAGTCAAAAGATCTATTTGTTAAGCAATTAAATTTGTATGTTTGTGTAGAATATCAATGGTTTTTGGAGTTGCATAGCACATAAAACAGTTTAAACAACTCATAAAAAAGTCGCCTAACATGCTAAACAACTCAAAAAACATGCTTAACATGTTAAGCAGTTAAATTTGTATGCTTGTAAAAAATATCAAGTTGTTTATCATTTTAAGCAACTTTTTTATGAGATGCTTAACATTTTAGGCAACTCTTTACGAGAGGCTTAACATGTTAAGCAAATATGCTTAACATGTTAAGCAATTAAATTTATATGGTTGTGTAAAATATCAAGTTCTTAACATGTTAAGCAGTTCAATTTGTATGCTTAACATATTAATCAACTCATATACAATTGCATAACATGTTAGGCATATAGATTTCAATTAATTAACATTGTGGTCTCGATCTTCATCCCTTTTGACGCCAAAACCAAAAAAAAATATAACTCTTTACATGTTATCTTGTAAATTCTTTTTTTAGCTTAATTTCTTTGAACAACACTTTCAAAAGCTTAAATACAAAACTCAATCCTCAAAGGAATAGAAGTAAAATCACCAATGTCTACTGTGGGACCTCTAATTTAGATAGGCATTTGTTGTTTTGATAGAAGTAAGAGATCTTTGGACACACGTCACCACTTTTGGGGGTATATTTGCACAACGTCACCGCTTTATTTTTTATTTGTGTTTAGTCACCATTTTGTCTCAGTCTCGTTAGTTGACCAAGTCAACTATTAGTTGATTGGTTTAAATATTCGTTGACTGAGATCGAGCTCCTATAATTTAAGAAAGTGGAGAACAACGAAACCAAAAACAACAACAACGAAGAGAAAAGCGATAAAAAAAACCTAAGTCTTTGTTGTGTGATAATAATTTGACCAGGTTTAAGTTGAGTTGACCGTTAGAATTGACGAAGCTGAGAAGGAATGGTGACGAAATGGAAATAAAAAATAAAGTGGTGACTTACCCCAAAAAAGTAAAATTTTATTAATCATATGCATAACAAGAGGTTACACAGAGCCATTGTCAGCGTATCACTATAGCAGTGCGCCGTCAGGTAAATCCAGAGTGATAACATTGTACCTCTTGAATACATGATGACAAATTCCCATATCCTTACTGTTACCAGAAAACTGTTTCAGAGAGAAGAAACATGCAACACATCATTAACGAACCAACAAGACCGCATTCTGAAGTTCACTGAAACCTGGCAACACTTTATTAAACTCGTGTCCTTACCCCAACAAAACCTAAATCCTAAAGTAAAACTGAAAAAAACATAGAACCGTGTCCAATTGGGCCTAGTATTTAGTGTATATATTAAATATCATATGTTATACTTAATTTACCAAAAGCAAATGGCCGGTAGAGATTTGTGGACACACATCACCACTTTTGGGGGTATATTTGCACAGCATCGCCACTTTTTCTATAATTTGCGTTTAGTCACCATTCTGTCTCAGCCTCATTAGTTGCAGGGAAAAAAAAAACGGACCCAATTAAGGTGTGGAAATATAAGATTGGACCAGTTAGGGAACTAATGGTAAAATAGGCCCAACCGCTGATTTCCGTGCCTTATGGACTAGTTTACCCTTCGACTGATGCAAAGACTTGTTTGCATATAAACATACTTATTTATATCAGTCACAATACAAATATAAAATGCAAAGACTTGTTTGCATACTTGCAAACAACAACATAAACCATAAACTGTAAATGCAAAGAATTGTTTGCATACTCGAAACGACGACAAGATAAACTAGAAAATGTAAAGACTTGTTTGCATCAGTCACAACACATAAAGATTAAATGCAAAAACTTGTTTGCATACTCGAAACAATGACATACCATAAAATGCAAACATTTGTTTGCATAAACCAGAAGGGTATTATCGGTAGTGAAAGGGCCGTTTTTACAATATCAACGTTAAATGGGTCTTTTCTTATTTTACAAATGCTTAATGAGGGCCAATTTTACAAACCGGGCCTTAGTTGGGCCAATTGTGTTTTATAAGTGCTTAATGAGGGCCTAGAACCATTTCCATGCATTAGTTGACCAAGGCAACCATTACTTAACTAGTCAAACATATGTTGATTAAGATCGAGCTTTATATTAAGAAATTTAAGAACAACAAAACGAAGAATAACAACAACGAACGAAGAGAAAAGAGAGAAAAAAAAAACATAAGTTTTTGTTGTGTGATAACAGTTGACCAAGTCAATGAAACAAAACACAAATTTTCTCATAATGGTATACTATTCCTACTAAAATAGAACTTCTGGCGGGGAAGACCAACTTTAGAGAGAAACACACCTCCTAAAGTTGGTGGATTATACTTATTATATTTCCACTAGATTATATAAGATATATTTATGTGATTTCGAGAAAATTTAGAGGAAAAACAAATTAATTGATGGGGTTTCAGAATTATTATTATCGTCACATGAAATTTTGAGTTACTGAAACATAGATGGACCAAGGTACACATTGTGTTGGTTGGCAAGAAAACTAATTTCAATTTTGTACTAACACAAGTGCAAAAATGCACAATTGGATTCATCTTTGTGCGCTTTCAAGATCATGTCTATCGGAAAAACTATAAGCCCAGTTCATTCAACAAAGTTGACGATTCTTGGTAAAGAAGGCATCCAACAGGCTGGTGCAGTCTTGACGTGGAATTCATCTAAAGGTGTTGATTGAATTCTGCTACAAGATCCTGAATGAGTCCAAGGCACCCTCTAGTAGGATCACTATTTCTATTTCTAGCTTCCAATACCAATGGATTGACAGCGGCTCGTCTCCAACTAGGTTGTACATAATGTAAGATATCCATGATGTTTGTTGGGTTGAAAGTTTGATTTATCAACATGTAATCTTTAAAATGATCAAAAGGGAAGTAGTTTTGATAAAAACACTAGTTACATTCTCTGCCCAAATTAAAGTTCTGCATGTAGCACACTCAGGTTATAAGCACCATTACCATTGCCATTTCGAATTTTAGTTCAAAATGAAATCATTCTTGCAAATTCACTGAAACAATAAGTTGATCAAAGAATAAATTACAATCTTTTGGATGACTAGAAGAAAATGAGTAGAATATTGCAAGTTCAATGTTGTAGAAGGGAGAACTCCCAATAAACAATAATGGATAAACTCTCCAATAATTAGATTTAATCTACATTCTTTACCCAAAAAAAAATAATAATAATAATAATAAATAAATAATGCAGTAGCTAGCAATGCAGTAGCAGCAGCAAAAGTGGAGAAACATGATGGAGTTTGTAAGGCTAACCAACATAGTTTCATCCCCTTTGCATTGACACATTTGGATTGCTAGACTCAGAAGCAATTGAGCTCCTCAGGAGAGTGCAGAAGGTAATGGATAGCAACGTGATGACTGCGGGTTCGAACGAATATGTATTTAGGAGAATCGGGTTTGCTATCCAGAAAGGACTTGTCGCGCAGTTTGTAGCGCGTTTGTCCTCTACTTTTGTGTAATTATTTGAGCTTACATATCAATAAAAGTTTATTTAGATTTGGTTCATCTTACAAAAAAAAAAATAAATAAATAAATAAAATTAATCTACATTAAAACTTCCCCTAATATAAAGGAAAGGCGATTAATATTTTTTGGTAAACAAGAAGGAATGACTATTATGATTAATATTTTGTTCGTAAACAATTAGGATTAAAAAGTTGGAAATCCATTGAGAAAGGTAATAAATTTGTTGACACCTATTACCATAAAAAAAACAAATGAGAATTAATCATCTTCAACTAATTTAAAATTTGTTTTCCAAAACCGCCCGTGTTCTATCTTTAGCCATCTTTGATTCACAGTCATTTGTGTTTTATCTTGTAATTATTCTATGTTTAAAACTAACAATGTACTAAATATCCTAGAAAATAATAACAATAGTAAGTGAATCTAGAGATGAACCTAACCCTACTTGTAGCCATATTACGATTGTTTAACATTAAGTCTAATGATGGATCCTGCGGTTCATCCTCAAACACCACCCAAGTATAATAGTAAAGATTGTTTATGTTATTTACTCTAAAATAGCAGATTATATACACAACAATAAATATCACTAACAAAATTAACAACAAAAATAAGCATGTTTGAGTAGGATTTACCGTATAAAATAACGACAACTTTGACATAGACCTTGTTCAAACAACGCCTTTTTTTCGGATACCATCTATTCCCACATAACATATCCCTCCAACAAAATCACCTAAAAGTTTTAAAAACATTGTGAAGAACTTGAAAGCTTCCATTATATACTACAAATAAATCTTTTGAGATATATCTAACATATGGAGACCCATCTGCTATTTATAACCGTAAAAAGGTAACGTAAGCAATGATCACAAAAAATTCATGACGTGTGGGTAGGCTAGCCATGACGGGATGGTAGCAATGAAACCATGGTGCATGTAAGTAAATGGTAAAGTAACGTGTATGCATATGGTAGGCTGGATATGACGCGATGATATACCAATGAAATCATGACGTGTGTACATAAATGGTAGAGACGTGTGTATACATATGGTATGCTAGTTATGACCCGATGATACCAAATTAATTCTTACACGTCTATGTACATGGTAGGGAATTAGGGATGGACATGGCGCGTGGATGCATTTATTAGATGTAAACCATTATGAATCTTTGCTACTAATTAAAATACCATCATTCATCTCAAAAATCAAATAAGGACCTGTTTGAGAATATGCGTGTTTGAATCATAAACTCCGTATCATCATTTACGTCTAAATACAACTTCTTTTTCCTCATCTTTTCTTTCATTTTTAATCTTGTGGCGAAAAATCGATAATAGAAAAAATTGGAACCTAAAAGATTTAGTACTTAACAAAAAATAAATTAAATTAATAAAAAAATTTAAAAACATTGTGAACAACTTTTTATGCGATTCCAGTTTCGGTTAAATGGATATCCATGGACACCCTTACTATAAAGAAATTACCAGATTCTGGCCTCGAACCGTTTGTTTTCATGGGCTAAAATTTACTAGTTGCGAAAATTTGAACTTTGGGGGGGTGCAACTGCCACTCCACCCCAACCCCTAAATCCATCCCTGCTTGGAGGGGACTGCCTGAGCGCCTTAATCTGGAACACCAAGAGAGCTTTACTCAATTGATTTCAAAAGGTTGGAAGTTCACTGAAAATACAGTTTAAAGAGAAATTTCAGGTGGATTTCATGCTTTTGAACAATTTCTTCAATCGAAAGAACAATTATTTAATTTATTAAATAATTACCAAATTATGAGTACATTTGCCAATATAAATCAGTTGTTGAATACATTTGACAAAGTTCAAAAAAATAAAAAAAAACAATATGAACAAGCTAGATTCTGTAGCTAGCCAATATATTTCCAAAGTAGCTACGCTCAACCATGTCCTGAAAAAATGAATATGAGAATTTAGAATACCATTGAAGCTAGCTATTTAGTAAATTACGCATTAATTATGCAAACTGCAATTATTAGAAGATGAATTGAACAAGCCCAAAAATATGGTTTAAACCAGATACCTGGTTGAGAAACTTCTCTGCCATGACCCAAGGTGTAGGATTACCCATTAATACTTCATCTGCTTCAAAATTTTCGTTATCATTATTTTGAAACGGTACTGATGCGCTAAATCACAAAGAATGCGGAAGCAATTTGTTAACACCGATGATCTACACCAATAAGGGTCTAACTTTGTATAATTCCTCAAAATTTTATATTAAAAAAAAAAAATCATCTGGCAGAAGACGTATATATATTTTTACTCTTTTTTTTCAGAAATTTTATTGATAAACTTGAAGGATGACATAAAACAAGAAGACAAGCGTGCTACAAGCTGCGCTGCAAGTCCTTTCTGAATAGCAAAACCAATCCTTCTAAAAACATACAAGCTGTGTTGCAAGTCTTTTAACGCTAAAGATATCGCCTTTTTAATTACTATGCATGTACTAATTTATGACCATATTTTTACTGATATTCCATTTTGTCACAGCCAGAGCTCTGAGAAATCATTTTTTTTTTCTTAATAATTAATATTTTTTGAAGCAATAACATCAACTTTTATTTTCTCACAAAGTATTAAGATACTATTTCAGATACTATGAGTATATTTAGGCAAAACCTATTTGAAAATATTGATCAAATCAAGACAACCCATAACATAATTAGATTGGTAACTATGGTTAAATCAGGACTAATAATGTATGCAGGCAACAGAAAATATACCTCTTCGATCGAGGATTCATGTAGGATCATTTTCGTCTGCTAATCCTCAGCTGTCTGGGCCAGTGCTCCAACCCATTGATTCATCGTCTATTTATTTTGATTAATAAATAGTTGTTATTACAATTAAATGTTAGGAAGACAAATATTTAATGATTTGGAAAGAAAAAAAATTAATAACTTTCTCAAATCATCAGCTCAGACAACAAAAAAAAATCAATAACAAAATCAGCAATAAAAACAAGGATATTTGAGTAGGATTTTACCGTATAGAAGAAAGATGACAACACTGGATATTGTAAGAAAATGTACCTTTTCTTTTCCGATACCACCTATTCCCACATAACATATTCCTCCAACAAAACCACGTAAAAGTTTTAAAAACATTATGAAGGACTTGAAAGCTTCCATCCTACACTACAAATAAATCTTTTAAGATATTTCATAGAGGGAGTCTCATCTGCTATTTATAACTGCAAAATGCAAACGTAAGCAATGATCTCAAGGAAATCGTGATGTGTGGGTAGGCTAGCCATGACGCGATGATACCAATGAAATCATAGCACGTGTATGTAGACGGTAGAATTACGTGTATGCATATGGTAGGCTAACTATGACGCGACGATACCAATTAAATTGCAACACGTGTATGTACATGGTAGAGAATTAGGGATAGCCATGACATGTGGGTGCATTTTTTGATGATGTAAAACACTTCGATGTTTGCTACCTGAAATCTCATCATTCATATCAAAAATTAAATATGGAGTAGAATTGTAGAAATCCATAAATACCTCCACCTATTTGACAATACGCTTGTTTGAATAATAAACTTCGTAAATTTACGTCTAATGCAACTTCTTTCTCCTCTGCATTTTCTCTCTTTTCACTCAAATTTTGAATCTTATGGCAGGTACTTGAAACCTAAAAAGAAAATTAATCAATGAAAAAAACAAAATAATATAATAAACATTTTGAAAAGAAGACAAAGGACAACAGCAGCTGAGGGAAAGGAGGGAGTGAACTGTGAAAACATGAGAAGCACAATTGGATCTTGGGCATGCTGCCTCAGTATGACTGACTGGCTCCTCCCTACCAATAGTTCCAAGGCACTATCTTCGGCATGATGCCTTGGTATCTCACCATTGATCAAGGATGTTGAGCATTGAATAAGCTTGGTAATTTGACTCCTCTAACCTCAAACAGAGATTGTGGTTTTAACCCGCATCAACTTGTGCAGGAAGCTTTTGTTGAACTATATGCAGTGATTAATTAAATCCCAACAACGTCAAAAACCCGCAACCTAGATATTCGTGAGATCACCTCCTTTGCAATACAGGATCCGTTTTGTCAATGAAATCAAAGATTACCAAACAATAAACAATAGTATAAGAAGAATAAAACAATAAAGAACAATAACACCAAAATATACGTGGTTCGACAATGCCAACCCCCACGGAAAACAATGAGAAGATTTCACTATAAGAAAAGAAACACCGATTACAATAATCTCTCTAGTATCTTTCTCAAGATCTTAATCTCTCACCTTAAACCCAATACACCCTTAGCTCACCTTAAACCCAATACACCCTTAGCTCCCAAAGTTCTTTCTCACTTACTCTTTCTATCTCTATATTTCTATTGTTTTCTACTCTCTTCTCTTTCACCTTCTCAAGCTTGTAAACCTCTGCTACAATGTATGAAGATAATATTTGACGAGGCTTGTGGTATGACTAACAACTTCTCTTTGAATTCTGTTGATTTCTTTATACCCATTGGAATTGCGCTAATAATCATTTCCTTCTTACATACAGATAATTTAAGATACAGATAATTTCACTAAATGGAATCATACAGTAGTTTGATATCCCCAAAATAAAGTAGTTTGATATCCCTGCTTGAGTACCCAAAAAAAAAAAAAAACTACATTTGTTTTGCACACAAGAGACATATAAATGTAATCTTAAACAGTATAACAAAATAACATAGAAAAATCCTTTTCACTGTCCCTGAAATTTTCATGGATCCAAGATAAAACATAAATCCATGACTTCTCCAGTCGCACAGCTGAAGATAGGAGTCGTATAAGTTCCAGGACTACTCCTCCAAGAGAAATGATAAATATCAAAATATCCATCCCATTAATCCAACGCTTTACCTCTTTATCCTCTGGTAATACTGTCAAATTCAGAGCAGTTAAAAAAACAATTCTCATTGTTGAAACGGCAAGAAAGGTTAGAAACTGCGCCACTAATAGGAGAACACGCACTGCTCGTACTTTCTTGACCAATTGTATACAGATCAAGGCAACCACAGCTAAAATGGAGATATACATGTTCCATGCAACAGCATCAACAAAGCCTTTGAAGTTGGGCAGATTACGTAGAGTGGCCATTCCTTTGTCTGGGCCATCACTTTCGTATCCTCCAGGCAATGTGAAGGCTGCTGCAAACGTAACCGTAGCCACCAATGTGGCCACTACCAACAGTGTATTCCCCTTATTTCTGTACGACTCAATCGATTCTCCATTAGTAGTCATATCTTCATCCAAGAATCCGCTCGGATTATACTCATACCATGGTGGACTTGCAGCATGTATCAAGGTTGCAAATACTAAGGCCTGTCCCTGTGTGTATGTCTAAAACCACCAAAGACATGCAGCAACAGATTGTATCAGCCGGACAAGATTAGTTTAACAAAAAGTATAATAAACAGTACAAGTACTTCAAGCTCGAAGCGCACACGAACATAAATATATCTCTCAAGGAAAAGCAGGACACAAACCTACATTGAATGATATAATACATACCTTGTCTTGTTTCTTGCTTTCATCCCTTTGAGACATCGCAATCGCCATAGCGGTGTATCGCTCTCTGTTTGTAGCGGTCACATCTACTCTCTTGTCTCTGACTAGAATATTAACTACGTAAGGAGTACCAGTGATGGTGGCTTGATGCAAAGGAGTGTTACCATACTTATCCTTTCCATTTAAAAGCCCCACAAAACATTTCTTTTTCAATATGTATTTAACCACATTTACTTGTTGACATGCAGTTGCAATATGAAGAATATTTCGACTTGTTCCATCAAGCAAGTCTTTAATATCTGGCTGAACTCGAATGAACTTTTTAATAACGCTAAGTCGACCGAAGTGAGCTGCAAGGTGAATTGGAGCAAATCCATTTCTGTCGAAGAAACAGGTCGTTGAGGTATCATATTTCAACATCATCTGCACAGAGTCTGACAACCCAAGGGCCGAAGCAAAGTGAAGAGGAGTTCTCCCATTGCCATCGGCCTCTTTGACGAGCTCTAGCTTTTTATCCAGCAACAATTTGGCCATATCTATTATATATCGATCGATTAACCAAGATATCAAAGAGCCATAACAGAATCATTTATGCATCTAAAAGAAGGTGAAAGTAGTAAAGCTTGTTATCTTATATTCGACCAAGCTTGTAGTAAAGCTTGCAGTGAAAGTAGGCTAAAAAGACAAATGATAGCCCTGGTACCCTACTTTCCGCATGAAAATCAGGGTACCATTATTTTTCAAAAGTTATATTTTTACCGAGTTCTCCAAGAAAAGATTAGTATGATGTTACCTTCCCTTTTATGGACAATGGCTGTATGCAGAACTGTCCAACCATTGGGGCCTTTGAAAGAACAAAGATCGCTTTTCAAGATTTCCTCTACAATGTCCAACGCCCCCTTCTTGACCGCTAAATGCAATGGAGACTCCCCAGCATAATTAATCATATATAGAAGTTGACGGTCCTCCCTTACGAGCAAGTCCACCATATCGAGGTCACAATTCCTCACTGCTTCATGCATAACGGTTTCCTTTTCTCCATTTTCCGCTCTAATAAAATCATATGCTTCTGCTCTCCCGATTTCAGCATCTCTACAAAATAATCCTAGAGAATTTTTGGCACAATGGATTAGATAAGCTACGATTTCAGAATGGCCTTCTCTGGCAGCTTTATGCAGTGGGGTATCACCCATTCTATTAGCTTTGGTGAAAAGTGTTTGGCAATGGAGATGGACCCTTTTAACAATTTCCAAGTGTCCGAGACCCGCTGCAATGTGAATGGCTGTGTCTTTTATTGGTGTAAATTGTTGAAGGATGTCTATATGTTGTTTTAATAGAGCATCCAAAAGATCAACTTTCCCTAAAGTCACTGCTTCAAACAACTCAGGATCCATGTTTGTTATCTCAATTACTGGACTACTCGCATCTAAGATCATACCTTCTAGTGGTTGACCAGTTGCGTAGCCAGCATTTTCCACCTCCGACAACTTTGTATCCATAATTTTCTCTCCCTATCAGAAAACATTGAGTTTCAGTCATTATATTAAGCAACAAGCAGCGGCAACATCAAGAAAAAACGCGTACCTGCAGAAGTTTAATGGAAAGTGGGAATTGAACTCCTGTTTGTTTATCCTTCCGCCTCAATCAGCATTGGATATATCACTGGAATTATTTTATTCTGAAAGAGAATTAAAACCTAGTCATTTGATGTGATATCATCCTTTAAAATAACACTACAGTTTGTTTCCTTGTTTGTTTCCTTGTTTTGTTGCGAAAGCAGAAATATGGATATACCAGATTAACATACATTTGAAAAATCATAAACATTAATTCACCATTTCATAAACTTTGTACTTATACTCATTTTTCTCTTTAGAACAAGCAAGAAAACTCCAAAACCAGCCATACCTGGATCCCATAAGGATATTCCATCCCAATCTAGCAGTCATATCCATTGATTGTTCTTGAGTTGAATCCATTGCATGTTGTGCCTGAAAACAGCAACGTAGTTGCTTTGACGTTTCTCCTGATCTCTGCTATAGTCCATAGAACTTCCCCAGTTTATCGATTTGTCTCCAGATTATTTAATTGTGATTAGATCAAACACCAGATAAGTAATTCTCAGTATTAAAAATTTAGCATCATATGTAGCTATATATTACTGCATTTGCGAATTCTCTAGGAAAATACTGCAATAAAAAATGGAAATAGAGAAAGAATACAGAATACCATTGCCGGCCCAAACGCCACATGATTATTACAAATGATTGTGATACACACAGTACATGTTCAGTCTTAAATATTATAATCAAATAGGATGGAAACATCATTTTTGCGACTCTTGGTAAGGATAAATTCATGATACCATGAGAAAATGTAGACCCAGGTCCTATTTACATGAATAAACATGGATTTATATCGCATTACTGCCAGATAGATTCCTCCAAGAAAAATGGATATTATGATGCATTCCATGAAAGAAGTCCAAATGGTCAAGTCATTACTTTCTGATGTCGTCAAATTCACAGCAGATATGAATGCCCTTGTCATAGATACAACCGAAAACGAGGTTAAGAACTGTGCAACTAGTAAGATGATAGGCATTGTTTGTACATTCAAGACAAAATGTAGCCATATTAGCGTAACCACAGCTCCTACAGAGGAATACATACCCATTGCATCGATTCTAACAAAGTCCTTGAACTGTTTCAGATTCTGTAGAGTGGCCATTCCTTTATATGTGCCGTCACTTTGGTATCCTCCAGGCAGTGTAAAGCCTGCTGCAAATGTGACAGTAGCAACTAATGTGGCCACTATCAAAAGGGCATTAGCCTTTTCCTTGTAGGACTGAGAGGATTCTGCAAAAATTAATATATCCTCTTTAGAAATACTCCTCTCGAAGCTTAGATGGTGGCCACGCCAAGGGGAACTTGCAGCAGCATGCACTAAGGTTGCTAATAACAAGGCTTGTTCCCGCGTGCAAGTCTTACAACAACAACCATTTCAACAAATTGTATCAACCATATTAGTCAAAGAATGAGTTAACAAATAAACTATTGTGGTTTTTCTTATGATAAATTGATACAAACCTCTCCTTGTTTCTTCCGCTCAGACCATGCAATTTCCAGAGCAGCGTATCCCTTTCTGTTCAAAACCGTTAGATTTACTCTTTTTTCTCTTACTAGAATATTCGCCATGTACGGGTTTCCACTGATAACAGCTTGATGCAAAGGTGTGCTACCATCCTTGTCCTTTCCATTCAAAAGCCCCTCCACCCATTTCTCTCTCAACATGTACTTTACTGTGCTTACTTGCTGATGGTCGATTGCAATATGAAGCATATTCCGGCATCTTCCATCAAGCAGATCAATTAGGTCTGGCTGAACTCGTATGAACTCTTGAATGATCGAAACTCGGCCAAAATGAGCAGCAATGTGAATTGGAGCAGATCCAGTTTTATCTAACAAGCAGGTTGTTGAGGTGTCGTGTATCAATAACATTTGCACAAAATTTAGGTACCCAAGCCCAGATGCAAAGTGAAGAGGAGTTCTGCCATTATCATCTGTCTCTCTGACGAGTTCTGGCTTTTTATCTAGCAACAATCTGGTAATCTCTGTTATACATATACATCTATGTTTAGTACATGAAACTTTTAGGAAAGAATTATGGAGATGCAAAATAAACTTTTACTACCAAAAAACAAAGTAATGTGTGTCCTGGCAAAGAGCTGTTAATGATACTTGAATTTGGACTGGTTAATCATCGCACATCTCTTTGATAAGCCAGATTTTCAAGGATGCAGACCCATTATGGCAGAGGTAAATGTCCAAATGTAATTTGCTAGTGCCGTTCAATGAGGGGAGTGTCACTAATAATCTTTATATTATAAAGCTAAGCAAATATAACCTTTATATGTAAACCTCATCACATTAGCACATACATGTCTGTGTTAAACTCCAATTCAAACCAGCTTAACTGTTTTTATATGGGTAACAAACATTAAACTCCTACTTGCGAAATATGGAAAAAGTAGATGTAAAGACCCTGTTGAACTAGAAAGAAGGATGAAAACTCAGAGATATGCAACAGGAAAGTTGTCATCAGAACAATGCATATAATGAATACCCCCAAACTGTTCTTTGCTAAAACTAAATGTTGATATTAAATTTGCTGATATATCTCAAAAATAGGAATATGCAAAACTCTACTATATTGAAGTTTTCCTTCCTAGGATAAACTAAGATGTTACCTGTATGTTCGTGAATAATAGCGGCATGTAAAGCTGTCCGACCATTGAGGCCTTTGCAAGAAAAATGATTGCTTTCTATGATTTGCACTACTATATTAAAGTCCCCCTTCCCCACGGCCATATGCAACGGAGACTCACCCACACAATTAACCATGCATAGAAGCTCAGGGTCTTCTCTGATGAGCAGCTTCACCATCTCAAGGTGCGGGAATCTAACTGCTTCATGCATAACGGTGTCATTATCCTGGTTTTGCTTTCTTACAATATCAAAGGCTTCTCCTCCACCAATTTCAATATCTCTAGATGGTGATCTTGGAGAATTTCTTGCACATTGGATTAGAAACTTTACTATGCGAAAATGGCCAGCTTTTGCAGCTTTATGCAATGAAGTATCACCGTTTCTATTAGCTTTGGTGACAAGTGTTTGGCATCGCCTATGTATACTCTCAACAATCTCCAAGTGTCCAAGCCCTGCTGCAATGTGCATGCATGTGTTTCTCATTGGTGTGACTTGTTGAAGAATTTCTATGTTCTGTTCTATAAGAAGCTCCAGAAGATCAACGTTCCCTGAAGTCAGTGCTTCAAACAATTTTGCATCCATGCTCTTAGCCACGAGTTCTGAATTATTTGGATTCATGTCCATACTGTGAAATGGTGAACTATTTCCATATCCAACGTTTTCCACCTCATACAACATTGGATCCATGATGAGAGTATTTCCTATCGAAATGATCGAGTTTCAGCCTTAGGTACCTGCAGCAGATAATAGCAAAGGTGGAATAATAGATCAAAGTGTGAAATCCTTTATAGTTTCTTTATTCTTTTATTTTCTTCGTGTCGAAGTGTTGAATAATTAAATTTGTATAAAAGAGAATCTTTTGTAGAAGAATTAAGGGAAAAGAACAAAAATGGAAAAGGTATTTGAGATGGATTAGAAAAGATAGAGAACGGTTTTACACAACAAAGCACTGAAAACAGTAATGGCACTACAAAACTTCTTGCTGCAATAAGCGATGGGATTTTACTAGACGGGGTGATCTTGGTTTAAAACAGATCAGCATTTGTTTCCTAGTAGACAGTACTCCTCGAGTTTGCAGCAGTTTTCTACAATGTATTAAGCTGTGTTTGTTAATCTATACGCAACAAAGAAACAAAGATTTGAGTTTAACTCCAATGAAAATAAGCTTTCTTCAAAAGAAAAATCAAAACCAAGATTTCTGTAAAACAAAGAAATTGCTGTTTGAAATTCATCTTTGCAAACCCCTTATTCTCATTTTTCTTATGAGATATTAACATATCTTGTATCTATGCACCACCTTCTTCCTACCTTTAATCCTATGATTAAAGGTGTCAAGGCATTTCCCTATAAGAATAAACTTTTTCAAAACCATGGAGCCTACTGTCTCATTTTGTCAATACAAATTATCCATCCATGACCCACCAGACAGCCAGACTACCACCATCTTGCAGGAACAACCATCAAACCTTTAGTACCTTGAAGTTATGTACCCAGTTCGAATTGGATCCTACAAACTAATTATGGACAAGGTACAAGCAAAGAATCGAAAATTGTAGTGTACGTGTAGACTATTGAAGCTCCAAGAAAAGCACTCGATACTAGAAACAACCATTTGACATTTCCCAGGATTCGCAGAGTAAAATTTATAAAAGATGTGATATGAAATGGCATCACATGTTGCTATAAGCTAGTTAGGTTGAAATGTCCCTGTAAATTAAGCATAAAATTTACAGGGACAGTGGTACACTGGTAGTATTACAGATGATTATTACATTAAATTAAGCTTACGATATACACGCCCAATACTAAACATTATATTCAAATAAGATGGAAACATCATTCATCGTTGTGACTCGTGTAGTCATGTCGAAGAAGGTTTCATGGTACCACGAAAATACAAATTCAGGTCTTCGATATTGCTTCCACAAGAACTGCTACACGAGTGGACATGTTGTGTTACAACTTGTAAACCAGCTTCCACTTTTTATCCTTGAACATATATTCCACCTATATACAGGTACTGACCAAATTTATAAGCACACCCTTCCCCCTTCTTCTTCCTCGGGGTTGTACTTAACTTTTTCGACTTTGAAATTCTTTTCAATATAGCTCAGGAAGGGTGAAATAAAGCATTTTCTTGATTTATTAAAAGAGTGTTGTTTCCCTTCAAATCCAAAAGCATTGATCTAAGTACTCAAGTGGAATGTGGACAAAGACTGTAAATTTATACCTAATGGCTAGTGCGACAAAGCTCCTTGAAACTGGAATCATATTCAAGAAACCTTACATATGAATCTAGACTTCAAAGGCTCTATTCCGAAATCTTGTTGCCTTGGAGCAATATTTCAAAGTCATTAGAGAACATTATTTATCTCATTACTTGGATCTCTTGGTATTCCTCCCAAATCTTCTAATGATGTCGCAATACTTCGACGTCATGGAATCATTGAGAAGGTTGTGTTGAGTGACTTGTATCTAGTTTAATAACCATGCCTGGCAGGGGCAGAGAGTGTTATTGAAGTTCCTTGTTTATTTAAGTTTGTAATAAGCATTTATGTTATCAATTTGATGATTCAAGTTGTTTTTTCAATTTACCATTTCTCCCTTATCAAAGATATATCAAGTGTCAGCTATTTTATGCAACACCAAGAAGCAACAACTTCATGAAAATACACTTGCTAGAAGAAGATGAAAGGAAAGAGAAACTTACCTTTATTTGCACCATCCTTCCTGCCTCAAATATTGGATACACCAGTGGAAATATTCTATGGATAAAAAAAAAATTGAAGTCACTTGAACCAATGAATCATCAAAAATAATACTACATTTTCTCAACATAAAAAGAGGATGAACCTGGGTCTTTTCCTGATTGTGATAAAGATTTCATGGTAGATTGCCAGTGTTGGATAGACTACTATCCACCATGTGTTTTGGCATTTTGTTGTCAACTATTACTAGGGTCTGTTTGATTGGAGTCTGGGAAATAGATTTTACGCAAAATAGATTTTTTGGGAAATTATCACATTCCCATGTTAAATTGTTGGGACATATTAGAGCTAAATGTTGATGAACTCTCACTAAAAACATATTTAGGCACTCAAGTATACTTGATGTTGTCAAATTGACACCAGAGAAAACCAAAAACGAGGTTAAAAGATGCGCACTTGATAATATGATAGGCATTGCTCGTACGTTAATGACAAATTATAGCAATATTAGCATAACCACAGTTCCTACAGAGGAATACATACCCATTGCATCAGTGGTAACAAAGTCCTAAAACTGTTCCAGATGCTGCAGAGTGGCTATTTCTTTATGTTCACCGTCACTTTGGTATCCTCCTGGCAGTGTAAAGCCCGATGCAAATGTGACAGTAGCAACCAATGTTGTCATAGAAAGGCCATTTGCTTTTTAGAAATACTCCTCTGGAAGCTTAGATGGTGGCCACACCAAGTGGGATTTGCAGCATCATGCACTAAAGTTGCTAATACCAAGGCTTGTAGTTCCTGTGTGCAACTCTACAACCACAAACATTTCAACAAAATTGTATCAACCAAATTAGTCAAAGGATCAAATTAACAAACAAACTATTGTGTTTTTCCTTGTGATAAAATGATACACATTTTCGAATTCAGGTTAGCCAAGTAACATTGCAAAAACTACACCAAAACTTAGCTCAGTTTCTTATTCTTTGTGAGTCCTAAATTGTTAGATCAAGTTTGTTGATTTGGGCACACTAACTTTAGCACACTTCCAAACCGAGCAAAAAAATGGGAACGGTTTTATGTATTTAGGCACGGAAAAACAACAAGCTAAGTTTTGTCTCAATTTAGAACCATCCCAAACTATATATGACACCAGATACATGTTTTGCATATGTCACAGGGCGTATAAATAGACTTCAAGTCTCTCTCCACTTCAATAATACCAACAAGCTCGACTTCAATTCTCTCTAATGGTTCTCAAACCAGATCTGTTCTCCATTACACCACATCGCTCACTTTTTTTTCTTTCGTTAGAGACTTGGAGTTCTTCTTCTCAAACCAGATCTGTTCTTAAGTTCTTTCTTACTCGCATCATCTCTCTTTTTTTCTTTCTGAAAACCCTAGATTTTGGCGAGGTTTATAACCATTCCAGATTGATGTTTTTGGTGTAGTGAGTAGGCGGCGTTCCAGGTTGGTTCCTCACTTCCTCTTACACCTTAAGTCCTTAGTGAATCATTCTTTCCATGAGCATATGAGAACAGAGGAAAGCAGAGTATATAAAATTTAAATCAGATAAGCTTAAACAATCGAATTATTAGTGTTAGTTTCTTGGTCGCTAGGAGCAAGTTGTCTATTTTAGTTAGGAATTCATTAGGAAAGAATGTGCTAACTACTAAGAAAGTGTAATAAGTAAATTTGGGTTTTGGTAGGTCGGAGAAGATGATCGGAAAATAGAGGAGGAGGAGATGAAGTTATGAAAGTGGCTGAGCTATCTGATTTAGATAGTTGCCTACGTATCTGAGAGTGACCAAGTCCCAGAATCAAGCCCACGTAGTTCATATATATAGGTGATTGGGACAACGGATAGCTCATTAATTGCCTAACGGTGGGGTCAATTAATTGGCGGATATTTTGGATCTGAAAATATATTGTAACTGAAGAGGATCAAAACGTATAGTGTTTGAATAAAGACGATGTAGGTCGAATAAAAGTAGTTTCACGTCGGGTGAGCTCGGATAAAAATAGGCTTGTGCCGAATGAAGGTCTTTTAAGGTCGAATTGGATTTGTATTTGTGGTCACGAAGTGAGCTCGGGTAAAAGTAGTGCTACGTCGAGTAGGCTCAAATAGAATTGGGTTCATGACGAGTAAAAGTAGTGTTACGTCGAGTAGGGTCGGATAGAATTGGGTTCACGACGAGTTGTGTGAATAGGTATACACAGAAAGCATCTTAGACTATTAGTATAAATTTGAAATCCATTTTATATCATCTCTTGGGGGTTTGATAAGTTATATAAGGTCTGCTTCTTGTCCTTTTATATAGTAAGAGCTTTTCATGCATGTAAGCAAAGAAGAGGCTTGCGGTATTGAAAGATCTTGTCATTTCACAACATTGTAACCTTAGTACTTCTTCATTAACCATGCATTTCACTAAGCAATTTTTTTGTCATCACTTCTTGAAAATTTGAATATGCATAAACTCATTCTCTCAAAAAAAAAAAAATCCAATTCATAATATTTCCAAATTTCTCTCCTACATTATGTAATTCGTTGCCTCATTGGATACTTCAGGGAGCTAAAGCTAGCAAAATGGGAGGGATGAGAAGTCAATCAAGAAGAGAATTATCAGGAAACAGCTCACCATTACCACAACAAGGTATGCATATAAATCTAGTTCTTTTTCCCGGCCATATTATGTATGATTCACAGTAATATATATCATCATGGTGAATTTGATTTATTTTTATTACATTATCCAACTCTAATAATAAAGGAGAAAAACCTATCCATAGAAAATAATTTCTCTCATAATTCTGACTTTGTTGCATTGGCTGCAAATCATAATCATGATCCCATTACTGAAACATTCATCTATATTTGCATATCTATACATCTAACATGTTAGAATGTCTCTGTGTTATAATTATTTTGCTTTGTTCTTTCTCTTTAAGGACAAATAAAAAGAGAAATCGAAGAAGTGGGAGCTCCAAAAGATGACTTAGTGGCTACCATCCAAGAGAAGTTAAGACAGGTCACTCCACTATCCAGAGTTACATGTATTTCAAAAGTACCAAGATCACTTCGCAAAGTAAATGAAGAGGCTTACACACCACAACTTGTCTCAATTGGTCCTTATCACCATGGTAATGAAAGGCTAAAAGCTATGGAAGAACATAAAATACGGTATCTATCAGATTTTTTTGGTCGGCCACCAAGACATAGTCTACCAGTTTTTGTTCAAAGACTGAGAGAATTGGAAGAATATGCTCGTCAATGTTATGGAAATCCGGTGGAGGGTGATAGCAACATGTTTGTGGAGATGATGTTACTTGATGGTTGTTTCATCATCGAACTATTCTTCAAGTACTGGGAATCGATACCAGAAGTAATAACAAGCGACCCATTATTCCATATTGCTTCCTCAATGACTGCTATACGAGTGGACATTCTACTACTTGAAAACCAGCTTCCTCTTTTTATCCTTGAACACATATTCCTCCTATATACAGGTATTGACCAAGTTAAGGCCCCCGCTTTCCTCGAGTTAGTACTTAAGTTCTTCAACTTCAAAGTTTTATTGAATATATCACAAGATGTTTCTTTAGTCGACGTTGAGAAGAGTGAATTAAAGCATTTTCTTGATTTATTAAGAGAGTGTTGTTTGCCTTCAAATCCAAATGCTTTGGTCGAGTGTAATGAGGACGAAGACTTCAAATTTATACCTAGTGCAACAGAGCTCCATAAGACTGGAGTCAAATTCAAGAAGGCCAAAAGAAGTAATTCTATGAATCTAAAGTTTAGTGCTAATGGAGTATTCGAGCTCCCAACTTTAATAGTTCAAGACACTTCAGAGGTTCTATTTCGAAATCTTGTTGCCTTTGAGCAATGTTTCAAAGTTGGTAGAGAACATTATATATCTCATTACTTGGCGCTTTTGGATTTCCTCATCAACTCTCCTAATGATGTTGCTATACTCCGACGTCATGGAATTATTGAGAATTTTTTAGGGGATAATGAAAGTGTCTCTCTTCTCTTCAACAAGATTTTTCAAGGCGTCCATATATATGCAAATACTTTTTACTTTAATCAACTTTCCAAGGATGTGAATAACTATTACAAGACTCCTTGGCATTCATTCAAAGCAATGTTATTCCGGGAATACTTCTACTCACCATGGTCCATTGCCTCGTCCATTGCTGTAATCATAGTTGTTGTATGCACAATTATACAAACTGTGTTAACTGCTATTTTTGCAAGGTAAAGGTTGTGACTTGTATGTAGTTTAATAACCATGCATCCATGCCTGGCAGAGAGTGTTATTGAAGTTTCTTGTTTACTTAAGTTTGTAATAACTATGTAATAGTTTATGTTATCAATTTGAGGATTCAAGTTGTTTGTTTCAATCTCAAGCATTTCTCTCATATCTAAAGCTATCAAATACATTTTATGCAACACCAATGCAAGCAGCCACAACATCAAGAAACATGACTTGCTAAAAAGAAGACGAAAGGAAAGAGGGAACTTACCTTTATTTGCAGCAAAAAATCAAGAAAGATGAGTTCCTTCTGATACCCTTCACAATTTTTAATGACAATAGACTTTAGGCAACATAATGTACAATCAAATGACAACTGTGTTCTCCAATCTTCTTCTTCAGATTCTGAATCACTAGTAGATTTTATTAAAGCATGTAGTTAATTTTTTTTTTTTATAAAGATATTGCGATGTCTCTACTATTCTTCTGCTATGAAATTCCAATATTCCATTATTAAAATACCTATATAAATAATATAATATTAATACAAACATATTTTTCTTTTATATACAACTGGTCACAAGAAAAACACGTTTATATTAATATTATATTATTTATATTTATATGTATATCCAGTAATAATCAACAACATAAAACTGATGATACCAAAGAATATTCAAAAAAATGGTCAAAACAAGTATAAAATAATCAAATATTCAATAACCGCCTAGTAGTTACATAACTACTACTAAGATATCCTAGGAGTGATACCATACAACAACTATTACTTATTTATATAACATACACCAATCAATTAATAATAATAACTAGATGAGTTCAGCTTCCCTTGAAACTAAGTTTGGCCTCAAGCGATGAAACCCGAAATTGTTCTTAATAACAAGTGGTGGCTGCACAATTGGAATTGCTTCTTCGTTAGAGATTGAAAACAATTGCACAATAGATCCAATGTTTCCTTATGCAATTAATTTCTCCATCTTGCAACATTCAACTTGGTTGGGTTGTTCCAATTCAAAACCATTCAAACAGTATGTTTGGTCATCTTGTTTGAATGATATAGTAAGAGCAGTAAAGTCCAAAGTAATGGGACCAAGAGAACATAACCAATCAGTACCCAACACAATATCACAACCTGTTACTGCCATCAGAAAATAATCAGTCCTGAATGAGAATCCTTGAAGAGTTAACAATACATTGGAACACTTTCCGAGTCCGGAGACACAACTTCCATCTGCAAGCATCACTCTAAATGAATCACTAGTGTCGACATTATACCCGCTTTGCTTTTCTAGACCAGGATGAAGAAGGTTATATGTAGAACCTGAATCAATCAATACATGTACCTGGCGGTTGTCAATGAATCCAAGTACTCTCATTGTTTCTGGTTTGATTGAGCCCGTTAAAGCATGGATTGAAATTGCAGCCTTTTCAATTTTAGCATCCCCATCATCCTCATTACCAACACCCTCATCCTCATTTGTGCATTTACATCTAATAATAGTAATTGAGTCTTTTTGCAATGATGACCTGGTCTATAAACTTCATCACAGTTGAAGCATAACCCCTTCTTTCTACGCTCCTCCATTTCCTTAGTCGATAATCGTTTAATAGGCGGAAGAGATGATGTCGGTGCTATTGTGGTTTCTGAAAAATAAGATTGTTGAGTAGATCGTTTGATGTTATATTTTTCTTCTTGTAGACGAGCAATAGGGATTGCTTTCTTCAGAGTTGGGCGTTCGTAAGATTTAACATCTGCTTGTATTTTATCTTTCAACCCACTAATGAAGACACCAAGTAGTGATTCTTCAGACCAACCCTTTGCACGACAAGCCAATTGTTCAAAGCGAGATTGGTAATCACGAACAATAGTCGTCTGTCGAAGCTTTGAAAGCATTCCATGTAAATTATCATGAGTCGTACGCCCAAATCTTGATATCAAGGCATCAACAAAATCATTCCAAAAAATAATTTGTTGATTCGACTCGACCCAATCAAACCATGGAGATGCATCATTCTCCAAATGAAAGGAGGCAATGTCTACTTTCTGATTATCTGAAGTGTGGTGGTAACGAAAAAATTTCTCAGCCCTAGACACCTATTCTTGCAGATCTATGGTGCCATCGTGCTTCGAAAAATCAAGCCTTAGAGTTCGAGTTTGAATTGGCTGCCAACCATACTGATTTTCTTTAAATCCGTTGGTTGATTCTTCACCCTCTTTGTCATTTGTTGGAACGGACTGTATTGGTGTTTTCAACAATCTTTCCACCATTCTTTTAATTTCCACAACATCCTCACGAGTAGTGCTCAATTTGGTTCTAAACGAAGCAAATTCTTGTTCCATATAATTCTTAAGACGCCGAATTTCTTCACTATTTTCTTCTTGAGTAACATTTCCTACATTAGATTGGTAGGTTTCTTTCTGTTTTGGAGCCATTTAGAACCTTTGCACTGATACCAAATGATAAGATACCTTCTTATCAAAGGAATTCCTTGAGGGAATCGAACTCTAACACATAATTCCTTGAGGGAATAACTCTCTAAACATCATACTTAATTTTTCTCTGCTTTATTCATAATGGCCATTAGCTATATATACAAACATCAATC
Source organism: Aquilegia kansuensis (assembly GCA_020826895.1). Lineage (NCBI taxonomy): Eukaryota > Viridiplantae > Streptophyta > Magnoliopsida > Ranunculales > Ranunculaceae > Aquilegia > Aquilegia kansuensis. The sequence continues at coordinate 44,059,967 of CM037004.1, read as the reverse complement.
TCCATTACATTGGAGAGATACAGAGAATAACTGCCTACTAGGAGTGATACCATACAACAACTATTACTTATCTCTTTTAATAACTCAGGAGGAGGAGAGTTTTTTTTCTGATGCGAAACTTTTACCAAAAAAACTCCATTTCTCTTTCATTAAAATTAAATATGTCTTCTCTAATATAAAAGGTTATTAAGTAATTTCAATATAAATAATTAAACTTTATCCAGTCGTTACCTATAAATTAAGAAAGTAATATTACTTTTACCAAAAAACAAGAAAACTAAATATGATACATGTCTGACAGATGTGCATTCACTTAGTTTATATAACATATACCAATCAATTAATAATAATAACTAGACGAGATTAGATCTTATCAGATATTTATTAGTAAGAGATCTCTATTATTAATTGAAAAATTCCCATTTTATTAAAGCATGTATTTAATGGTTGTTTGAACTTTGACGTCTTCTACTGTAAAATTTCATTATTAAAATACTTATATAAATAATATAATATTAATACAAATATGTTAAGTAAAACATATTTGTATTAATATTATTAAAAAAAAATCAACAACATAAAACTGCAGCCTAAGAAAATAATGATACCAAAGAATATTCAAAAAAAAATGGTCAAAACAACTATAAAATAATCAAATATTTAATAAATAAATTAAATAAATAAAGAGAAAGACCGCCTAATTTCTCTTTCTTCGTACAACTTTTCTTCGCTTCAAAACTAAAAAAAAAAAAAAATCCCCAAATCATCAATTTCAATCTGCAAAGATGTGGAAACGAACATTTGGTAAAAATGGTGTAGATTTAGAAGAAGGAGGAGGAAATTCAAATACACCATTGTTATATCCAATGATGTTAGAAAGTCCAGAATTAAGATGGGGATTTATTAGAAAAATTTATACAATTTTAACACTTCAATTGATATTAACAATTGTTGTTTCTTCAATTGTTGTTAGTTTTCATCCTATTTCCAATTTCTTTGTTTCTTCTACAATTGGATTTGTTGCTTATATTGGTATCATCATCTTGCCCTTTATAGGTAAAAAATTTTCTTCTCTTTTCTCTTTTTTTTTTTCTGTAAAAATTTTGTATTTTTTTTATCAATTTTGTACTGTTTTTAGTGATTTTTATGGTGGGTTTTTGTTCAGTTTGGATTTTTGTTGTGTTTGAAAAATTCCCATTTTGATAAAGTTTTTTTTTTTTTTAATAAATTTCTCATTTTTCTCAATTTTGAACTGGTTTTAGTGATTTTTTATGGTGAATTTTTGTTCAAGTTTGGAACTTTTTTGTGTTTGAGAATTTCCCATTTTGAGCTGGTTTTGTTCTTTATATTAGTAGCAACATCTTGCCCTTTATAGGTAAATGTTTTCGCTTTTTTTTTTTTCCATAAAATTTTACTTTTTTAATCAATTTTGAACTGTTTTTAGTGATTTTTATGGTGGGTTTTGGTTAAAGTTTGGATTTTTTTTTTTTGTGTTTGAGAATTTCCATATTTGAGCTGGGTTTTTTTTTTCTTAGTTTGAAATTTTTCCCAGTTTTGAGTTTTTTTTGGTGTGTTATGACCTTGTGGCTAGTTTTTATTCACCAGGTGGACTTTTTTTTTAAGTGAAAATTTCCCTTTAAAACAGTTTATGTGTATTTTTCACCAATTTTGATTTTTTTTTTGGAATTTTTGTTTTAATTGATGATTTCAATGGTATAACTTGTAGTTAAAATTTGGTTTAAACTTTATCTTTAGAACATATTTGATATGATGTTTACGTGTTATTGCAGTTTTGATCCCTCTGTCCTTTTATTATCAAAGACATCCAGTGAATTTGCTGCTTCTTACTCTATTTACGGCTGCACTATCTTTAGCTGTTGGGTTGACATGTGCATTTACATCAGGTAATATTGAATGGAGAGTTTTCTTACATGTTTGTCTGGGCGAATATGTTTGCAGGTGTGTGCAAGTAGTAGTGTGTGTTTGCATGGGTTTATGCTTGTATGGGCATGCGGGTTTTAGTTTGTTTCCACACTAGTCTTCATGCTTTGGAGTTTATATGCTTTGTATATGGCTTTCATTGCTTTCCACATTTTGTAGACGTTTATTAGTTGTGTATATATATTGCCATGTCAGGCTTGTATCAATCTTGTTCGTTCTTAGAAACTTGACCGTAGTTTGTCATTATACGGAATCTGTGCTTTATATTTCTGCATGTTTTTGCACTAAAAATGTAATTATTATAGAACCAGTTCAGTTTTGCATTATCCACTGAGCATATTCGGATAATTATATTTGATGATTTTATTGTTATAGGGAAAGCCATATTGGAAGCTGCTATTCTAACAGCAGTGGTGGTTATAACTCTGACTCTGTACACATTTTGGGCTGCAAGGAGAGGCCATGACTTTAACTTTCTTGGCCCCTTTTTGTCTGGTGCGCTCATGGTGCTTATAATCTTTTCTCTCATACAGGTACTAATTATCTTAATATCTATTAGTCCTTAATGATTCTAGGAGCCATTTATTTCATTAGTTTTATCTTCTTTTTTTAACCTGTCGTTGTTCTTTTTCTTCCCTTTTTCGTTCTGATGTTGTTTTATAATGGGTTGGCAGATTTTTTTTCCTTTGGGGAAGATCTCAACAATGATATATGGAGCGGTGGCGTCAATAATATTCTGTGGATATATCATTTATGACACAGATAATCTCATCAAACGATACTCTTATGATGAGTATATCTGGGCTTCAGTATCTCTTTATCTTGACATCATTAATTTGTTCCTCCATTTGCTTACAATATTCAGAGCTGCTGATAATTAGAAGATTACTCTTCTCTTTTGTAAATATGGGAAAATATTGGAGTTGTATCTACAACATTTGTCTTTGAATGATAGATTTTGAATTATTATGTGTATTGACTTCTTTTTCTGGAAGATTTGGAAAGAAATAACAGTTGTTCTAGTGCATTCTTACCTTACAACTATATAAGACCCCGGAATTACAGTGTTCTTTAAAAAGTTTGCATGGGGCTTTCCTATATGAATGTCAATGCAGCGTAAGGTTATTTTTAATTTTGACATTTATACAAACCTATAATTAGGGTACATATTTGGGCCATCTTTGCAATTTGCAGTGGGTGCAGAAGAGTTTTTTTTGTTAAAATAGAACCTTGTTTTGTTTCTTAGTAGTCCTCACCTTTTGTTTATGAAAGCTTTAATCCTTTTTATGTTTCCGTGTGTTTGCAACGGATTTTAATATGTAATAAGCTGTGTTTTTTATTCTATATGTAACACGGAAATGAAGATTTATGCTTAGTTTCTGTAGTGATTCGCTTCATGGGCCAAAAAGGTTTTTATATTTGGTGTCCATTTTTGTTTTGGTTGTAATAGTTTTATTCCAAGGTTATAAGAACTAACTATTACAAAACCATAGAGCATACTTGCTTCATTTTTCCTTTACATTTTATCCATCAATGAGCCACCAGACCACCACCATCTTGCAGGAAACGCCATCAAATCTTTAGCGCCATATGTTATGTACCTTGTTAGAATTGGATTCTATAAAGTAAAATCTAGAACCAATTATGGACAAGGTACAAGCAAAGAATTATTCATTTCTTGTCCAAATTATTCATTCTTTGTCCATATTATTCGTTTCTTGTCCATATTATTCATTCTTTGTCTCTGTACTGCTTTAGAAGAGAACATTATTTGTATTGGTTGTTAGGCCACTTCTATAAAGGCATGCTCATCTTCCCCCTACTGAAGTTGTAGAGAAGGTTGTGTCAGAAAGAAAGAAGGGAAGAGGATTTGTTGATTCAAAATGCCTTTCTCTAACAAGCCAATAATGCAGGTTAGTCATTCATCTATCTTATTATCTAGCCACATTCTTTATTTCATTGCTTACAACAGATGGAAGTTTTGTTGAATTGTCTTCACTTTCCACTTATGATTCAGTAACTCTCTCTGCGGAATTTTGTTATTTGCTTCCATTCAACTTTAGAATACAATTCACTTTGATTTGAATTTACTTAGGCAAGAAAGGTTTTTGTTATTCTACTTACAATGACTTCCAGAAATGAATTTTTGAATTGTGGTTGATTTTAGCACAGAAAAATCATTGGCTTATCAATGCAGAAGGTCTCACTGAGTCACTGACACGAGACCCTAACCTTTAAAATTGATATCTGTGTCTTGATTGTACGGAATTTTTTTCTCTTTAACCCACCTTCTTTTTATTCAATGGTTCATTACTAATTGGGAGCTTTTTACCATCCTCGAGAATTCCCCAATCATTTTCTGGTTAATTTATCATGAGAGATATAGCATATATGGGAGAATTCATATACCATCCTCAAGAATTCTCCATAAAAATTCTTGGTATTTTTTTGGGGGGGTGTGTATTCTTCGTATCAAATACCTCCTTTTTTTCAGCTAAAATTCTACAGTAAGAATTAGATAATTGTACGACAACCTGGTTGTCATCACGGCCATCTTTTCCTGAATCCCATATGAATGGATTGGCAATATGACTTTTCTTTTTTCCTTTCTTTTTCATTGGATGCCATATCCATTTGACTCCCTCCTTATTGTTTACCTTGTTTGCAACCTTAACTGAAATATTATCATGTACTTATTATGTAGATATATTGTACATATATTGACTTAAGGTTTGAGCACACCCTTAATGGTATGATCGACTATTATCTTCTCACCATTGAGCTAAGAGAAAACTTATTCATCCAACCCATTTCAAATGTTTGGGGTGACACAATGTTTCAACATTCAATAATCTAACAACCAATGTACTCACCCAGAAGAAAATGCGTCTTAAAAGTTTGGCTGTCTTGCACAGGAGGAACCCATCGACACGCTCACGCCTTTTGTATTAAGAGGAGCAAGAACTCGTGCAAATGCGTGTGATGGTGCAGTAGAGCATGGTGGAGGTCATGATAACCGCGACACTGGAAATTCATTTCCTGATAATAGCATGGATAATAAGATTCGAGAAGCAGTTAATAAAGGAAAGCAGCCAATGGAAAGGTAATCATCACCATTTGTGTTCATCAATGTTATTTGTTATGAATGAGAAGGATTTTTTTTCTCAAACCCATGTTCGTCATTTAAAATACATTTATAGATTAAAATAAAGGTGTATTTCTAGCAAAGTGAAAGGACACATAAAGTAGAGCTCTTTGCCTGATGTCTTGCTCCACAGAAACAGACCAAAGCATACAGGCAGAGTGTTTCTTAGTGTATGCCTAGAAAATAAAACTGTCATATGATTGCCTTTTGAGGCCTTTTGCTGTATTTAAATATTCTTAATGGATTGAATAATTTGCAATTTTAACCAGCCTCCTAATGAGCACAACTTAAATTTTCAGTAATGTAAATTGTACTGTTTAATTTGCAGGTTGGAGTTATCTGCACAACACATTTTACGGGAAGAAGATGAGATCAGCATAGTTGAGCGAGAGAAAAAAGGGGCCGAATACTTGGTACCATCAGCACAAAAGAATATCGAGACATTATGGAAATACTTAGATGATGACAGTGTTCGAACAATTGGGCTTGCAGGGGATGGCGGCATTGGGAAAAGATGGACTGTGAGTCATGTAGTGGAAAGAGCCGTTGCAGCCAATCGGTTTGACTTCATCATCTGGGTGATTTTGCAATCTAGATATGATGCTGACTATCCCAGACCGATGTTGGTGCAAATTGCCGATCAGTTGAAGTTGCTTACTACAACAACGGAGAATGAAGAAGTAATAAAAATCAGCAATTCAGAGCTAAGGGAGAGGATTTCAAAGACACTAGCAGAGAAGAGTTACTTGATGATTCTATGCGATCTCCAGCATTATGTTTGGAGTGTTCTGCCTAATTTAGGAGTACCACATCCAATTGACAAGAGTAAACGATCCAAAGTGTTATTTCTTGGGGCTACATATTGGTTTTCTGAAAACCACGTAGATCGTGTCTTGCCCATCAATTATTTACCCAAAGACGAAGCCTGGCTTTTATTCTGTGAAAAAACTGGCTCACAATTTGATTCTTTGGGTATACGCGAACTTGCTGAAACTCTTCTTAAATCATGTGAGGGTGTGCCCCTAAAAATTGTTACACTAGCAGGAGCTTTGAGGAATGTCAACAAACCAACTATTCCGAGATTGATGCTAAATGTACAAGAAGCTAAAAAGCTAATCATCAATCGCTCAGTGTATCATTATGAGGCTATGTATGAGATGTTACCTAGCAAGGAAGCGAAAGAATGCATTGTGTACTGCAGCAGCTATCCTCTATACTATCGTATTAGTGCGAAGGGATTGATAACATCTTGGATAGCTGAGGGACTTCTGGATAAACTTAATGGTTTGAAGGCAGCACATGAGAAGGCTCAAAAAATATTGAAGGAGCTCATTGATCGGCACCTACTTGTTAGATGTGATGATAGCCATGTGATGATGAATTACGATACACGTCTCTGTTTTTCATCTATGATTTTTCTTTCATTGGAAAAATCTGGTCGGAGTATGAGGTTAACTGTTCCTGAGCTATTTACAGAACATAAGAGCTTCAGAAAAATCTCCATTTTGAATGAGAGTTTTGAAAGCAAGTACCCCCACAATGCCACAATATCCTCTGCTAAGTCCTCAACTTTGTTACTGTATGGAAAGGAAGGTTGTCTCCCAGGTGAAATTCCGGATGCGTTCTTTGAGAAAATGAATCATCTTCAGTTTGTCTCCATTCTCCGTGCTGGAATCAGGTATCTCCCATCATCCCTTTCAAGCTTGAAAAATCTTGGTGCTCTTGTGGTGAGAGGTTGTGTCGCTTTAACCAATGTGGACACCATAAGAGAACTCCAATCCTTGGTGGTTCTCAATCTTTCAGGTGCTAGCTCCTTAAAGGAACTCTCAGATGACTTCTTTGAACATTTGCAACTTCTTAAAAGCCTCAACCTCTCAGAAACCCAGCTTAAACAGCTACCCTCATCCTTTCGAAACCTTAAATATATCCAGCGTCTCATCCTTAGAGGATGCTCCTCCTTGGAAACACTGCCACAACATATAGGAGGTACCCTAACCGTGCTTGATTTGTCAGGGGCAAGCTCTCTGGAGGAAGTCCCAAATGAGTTCATTGAAAAACAGAGCTCCCTGGAACTACTTGACCTATCTGGAACTGTTGTTGAGCGATTGGCGTACCCAAATGTTGTTCATAGGAATCTCAAGTACCTCTTTTTAACTGGTTGTTCACGAATAAAAACATTGCCACATCCAGAAGCATTTGTGAAACTCCACGAACTTGATCTATCAGGTGCCAGTGAATTTAAGGAGTTCCAATATGTAAGCTCTTCTTCTAACAGTTCTATAACAAAAATCGATCTCTCTAAAACCCAGATGGTAAAAGTACCTTCTGTTTCTACATATCCTAACCTTCAACAACTCTGTCTGAAAAGCTGTGAATACCTAGAGGAACTACCACATTTGGGATTGAGAAAACTTGAAGTTCTCGATCTTTCTGGTTCTACAAATTTCAAAAGGTTCCAGGATGATTCATTTGCGAATATGCGCCAACTCCAGATCCTCAATCTTTCTGCAACCCAGGTTGAAAAGTTGCCATCCTTGGCTGAATGCCACATTCTCTGTCAACTCCTGCTCAGAGATTGTACAAAATTGGAGACAATACCACACTTGGAAGCACATGAAACACTTGAAGTGCTTGATCTATCAGGTTCCAACTCTTTCATGGAATTTCAAGACCAATCCTTTCAACAGATGGATGAACTGGAAATAGTTAACCTTTCGGGAACTCGAATCGAGAAACTACCGTCCTTTTCCAAATGTCCCAAACTCCGTCAACTCTTAATGAAAGGTTGTGCATGCCTAAAGGAACTACCACCTCTCGAACTCAAAAATCTTGAAATTCTTGATCTTTCTGATTGTGCATGCCTAAAGGAACTACCACCTCTCGAACTCAAAAATCTTGAAATTCTCAATCTTTCTGAAACTCAGGTTTCAAGGTTGCCAGAACTTTCCAAGTGCTCCTTTCTTAGTGACTTAGTACTAAGAAGTAGTGGAAAATTGTTGACCATTCCACACTTAGAAGCTCTTGAACGGCTTGAAGTGCTTGATCTTTCAGGTCCTACTTCTTTCCAGAAACTCCAATATAAATCTCTTGAGGTTAATTCGACAAATCTTTCCCAATGCATCAATTGGATCAGTCACTTTCAAAAACTTGACCTTGCTACATCTCCATTTGAAATCTCACCCTCATCTCTACCCGAACTCCAGAACCTACCTCAACTCTTTCTGAGGGGCTGTTCACGCTTACTGTTGCAGCCCCATCCAAAAGTATTCACAAATTTTGAAGTGCTCGACTTTTCATGCATGCAAATTAGGGATTTTCCTGATGGCAGCTCAAAATGGACTGATCTAAGGTTTCTTGGACTGTTGAATCAAAAGTACCTCTGGGACTTTGATTGGGGTAACACAGAGGAGGCAAGTAAGCAACTGAAGGTTGATCCACGCAAATCAGATGATGTTGGAATAACTGCCATACGAATAATATCGAGTAACATCAATCTGTTCAATTTCATGAAGACAAGTTCTGAATTGTGGGAGAAGTACTTCCAGAAATTCCAATATTGCCTTTGCTCTCCTAAGGAGTGGGAGAAAGAGAAGGATATTTACTTACACCAGAGAAGAGTTGTCTTCAAAGATATCTACTACCCGGCCAGCCAAATTCCTCATTCAACGGCTCCTGACCACGTTTTTGAGATATGTGGCTTTTCAATCTTCCCTGCAATAATTGATGAAGTCCTTGGTCATGTGAAAATATTGTACTTGAAGAAGAATTCCTTCATCACACGACTATCGGATTTGGGTGCTGGAAAAGTTAAGGTAATAAGGGAATGCTGGATAGAGAGATGTGATAGCATGGAGTGTGCTTTCTATGGAGAAGAGAAAGAAGCAAATGTGGCATTCGGGAGAGTCTTAGAAAATATCTGGGTCTCAAATCTTTCTAAACTAAGGAGTTTGTTCTCGGGGGATATGCAGCCCTTGAGCTTTACATGCCTAAAGCATTTATCTATAGATTGTTGCCCAAGCCTCGTCACTGTTTTCTCTTCACATCTGGAACTAGTTAACCTTGAAACACTCAAGATCAAATTTTGTGATAAAGTTGAGAACATATTTGGTGAATCAGAGTCTGGGGAACAAATCCTCCCAAAGTTGAACACATTGACACTTTGGAGGCTACCAGAGATGCAGAATATTTGTGGAGGAGAATTGCCATCTCTAAAAATTGTCAGAGTCAAAGGATGCTCAAAGCTGCTGAAACTTCCAGTCAGTGCTAACAATGCCAGTTCGGTGATAAATATCAGAGGAGAGGTTATATGGTGGAATAATTTAATATGGGAAGATAAAGGCATCACGTCCCGACTGTTGTTTACAGAATTGCATAGATTCTTATAGTCGTGCACATTGACATTAAAACAAGCATTAAGATTCACTTCTGAGCTGTAAGTTACTGATAAGGTAATATATACCTTATCTTCTATTGAATATTATTTGGTCTTTTAAGCTTAATTTCTAATTGGAGATCTTGTACTACAATTTTTCGCACAGATGGAAATATGGAGTCAGGTCTTCAATCTACCACGAAAGAAATATGGTGGCAATTTGCTGTGGCGTATAGCGCTTGTTATTCCTACACTTGGTGGTCCGCAGCACCAGAGTTTATTACTGAAGATATACTATATGTCACCTTCTCATCATTTCATTTCAAGGCTTTAGGTCCATTCCTCTCAAATTTTTTTATGTTATCTTCTCATGTATGTTATTGATTCTTTTATAGAGGCACTGTGTTTTGTTTTCTTTTTGATGTGAATATTTTTCGCTCAATTGTCCAAAATTTCAATGGTTAGTTATTGAGAACTAACTAAGTAAGATTATATTCCCCTCTCCGTACAAGAACATCTGAAATCCTAAGTTTCAAACAAAAGAAATTCGTTAAGCAGGACGCATACTAAATTTGAATCCCATTGCACTTGTATATTCATACAACACTTCTCTGAAGAAAAAGACAAACCTTAGCATATTTTCAACTGCGTGATTCATTTATAAAGAGGTAGACCTGGGAAATCTTCAAATTTTATTTCATTTTGTCATAAGTGGATCTCCATAATGTCAGGCTATTGAAATTGCTCCAAGTGGTTTGGAATACTTGCGATTGGATCTCCTGTACCTGTGGTTTGGCACACCTGGGGTTAAGGGGTTGAGTTCTGGTTCACACTATCACTTACGTCCACAAGATTGCCGAACCTTGTCTCTGCTTGTTATCATTCTCTTAACTAGTCTCGTGTTAGTTTGTGGTTGTGTGGTGTTCTTCTGTTTTGTTGCTTGCTTCGTTCTTGTGCTTGACATTTCACATCAAGGTCCCAGGAATGTGATGGGGTATTCAGCATTGTTGTCTGTGGATACACCTAACAATCAGTTGTTCATGTCTGTGAATACAAGCCTACTATCGTTAATCTCTAGTGCTTTGGCTCTAAGATGGTTAGAGCATGGAACACCAGTCAGAGCAGACAGCAGAGCAATTTGTTGGGAGAACATGTTTTAAATTTGTTCAAACATGACCGAATACCACAAAAAGAGCGAAACATATCAAGTTAAAGTTGTATCATCATCCTTAAAAATGGTGAAGAGAATATAAGATAGAATAAAATTATTGTAAAAGTAAGTAAGAAGTTCCGGTCAAATCAAATGTATTTTAACATTCTAAGATAAATGTTTGTTTGTAAACTGAGTGTTTTTATGATTTTAGTGTCACAACTCGATGAATATGAGGTAGTGCATAACATGGATTTTAATTTACAGATTATTGATATTTGACATGGACTTCCTGTTTGTTTCCTTTGTTGTTGGTGTTCTAATTCTACAGTGACTAGTTCGAAACTGTTTGTCTTAGTAAATAATATCTAAATATAATCGATGAAGCATAATAATTTTTTTTTAGTTTCCTAGGTAAATAGTAGCACCAAACAAAGTCATTATCTGCTGAAAAGCATAAACTCGAAATTGGACTTTAAAGTCCCAATGAATTATTTCTTCCCAAGTTTAAATGACAAAGAAAAAAAATGTTTAAAGAAACATCACATAATATTCCTGACAAGTGATGAGAACACAAGGAAACAAAGAATACAGATAATATAGCTAAATAAACATAAACAATCATAGTAGCAAGTAGAAGCAATCCTGATTGAAGGACAAGAAACTTGTTGCATCATAGCGTGTTTGTGCATATCTTCTCATCCTTATCATTCATCCATACACCATTTTTATCACATTTAAATGATTCGAGATTATCACATTTGATCTTCTCTAGGTAAACCAAGTGTGGAAAAGCTTTCTGCATAACTGACCAGTTCATTTCCATATATTTCAGGAACTTCAGGCGTAAAATCTTTACATTCCAGGCTTCATTATCGTCGCACTGCAAACTATGAAGTTTTCCTCCCTTGATGTAGAGCCTCTCCAAGTTCTTCAGGTTACTAGGCCTCAACCACTTTGGTGACACATTATCAGGGAAACATTGAAGGTCTAGTTTTTCCAGATTCTGAGGCATTGATAGAGATTCCATAGTCATGGTTGCTGCCCTTATCATCAATTTTGTATTTTCTGTAGGAGCAGAGTGAACCACTCCTCCCCATCTTATTGTTAAGACACGAAGTGATTCAAATTGCTGCAACTGATTAAGGTCCTCTTCTCCAACAACGGCATCATTCCCAACAATTATATTGAGCTTCCTCAGCTTCTTGAGCTCAGCTAACTCCTTAAGCTGACATGGATCTTTACTTCTTGAATTACCTATTACAAACCCCTTTAGCACTTCAAGGTTAGAAAGCAATCCAAGTCCCTTGGGCATGTTTTCCAATAAGTAACATTCAGACACATCCAAGTGGCTTAGCTTTTTCATGGCTTTGATTGTAGAAGGCAGCTCCTCTAAGTTGTGACATGCCCGAAGGTCGAGAATTTTGAGATTTGTGAGCTTTGCAATGGAATCTGGGAGTTCGGTGATTCTCGATATTCCACAAAGGCTAAGATACTTCAACTGTATCTGTTCTTCTAAACCTTTCAGAAATTCAGCACTGTCTACTTCGATGTGATGTAAGTCGGAGTTTTGCCATCTTCCGAGCTGAAGAACGATGAGCTTCTTTTGTTTTGAGAACCACCCGAGGTTGACATGCAGGTACTCTTGATTTACATTGAACAAGGTGATTGGTTGTCTTTCACCAGACAACTGGAAGTGTGTATTATCAGTAGGTAACACTAAACATGCACGACGAGAGTTTGGGCAATCTGCCATTGGTTTTCCAGCGTCATCAAAGTCAAAGAACCTAGCTTTTTTAGCGACGGAAACTACCATAAGTCGGATCCAAGGGTGCATCAGATAGCTAGTTACCATTGGGCTTTTATTTTTATACACTGGTTCTATCATACCCTTTTCTGCCAACTCCGTAAAAATACCTTCTCCAACTTCCTCAGCAGTCTTATCTCTTGTGTGTGTTACTATGCCCTCCCCTATCCACCAGTAAATGACAGGCCTTTTCTTTATTTCTGAATTATCTGGGAAGATTGAAAAACAAAGCAAGCAGAGTTTTAATTGAGGTTCGAGAATATCGTAACTAACCTGAAGATTAGCCATGACAGTATTCTCCAAAATACTTTCTTCTATGCGAAGTCGCTGCCAATCTGCGGAAACATTCTTAGCATTGGACATTGACTGTCGGGTTTGAGAGAGATCAGGATTACCTGAAGGGATTGAATGCAACTGAATCTCAGAGTTCACTGTTGTAATCTTTTCAACTTTCTTTAAAATACTCTGAAACTTAGCTTCAAATTCCTTCAAATCTTTACATTCATCCAACATGTCTTCAAGGTCTTGTTCTATGGAATCAAATTTGTCTGTTACAAATTTTTCCCAGTTTTTTACTCTTGCAAATACTTCTCCAGCATCCCGAAGCTCTTTCTCAATCTTCTCAAACTGCTCATGTAACTGAACTTGCATGTTGCTGCTCCCAGCCAACTCCAAACGCTTGGTTTTGGCTTTGGCTAGTTTATCTAACATATTTGTTACAACATCTATAAGGTTTCGTTTGATTACCATTTTCCAGGTTTGGGATGGAAGCTAAACAGAGGAAATAGAAGAGACAATCTCTACCTCAATCCACCAAATCTCTCTTTGTTCCAAATAGGAGGTGGATTTAGGAGGTAGGGTGGTGATATCCACCTTTAAATGCGAGGTCCACAAGGTTGGAGAACTCACCTTTAAATGATACTCCATGTGCCTTCTGGTTCATAATCACATATTGGCATGTCACAAGTCATTCCGATCTTTTCTTTTTCAGCCTTGAAATCCATTTCGGCATTAGAACTCACCTTCATAAACCTTTAGATGACACTCCATGTGCCTTCTGGCTCATAAATCACATATTGGCATGTCACAAGTCATTCCGATCTTTTCTTTTTCAGCCTTGAAATCCATTTTCGGCATTAGATGCTCTCCGCTTTCACTTTTGTCTTCCTCTCAAAGCCATATCTATCTTTATAATTCCTTGAACATTTAACTTTCGTCTATTTATTCTTCATCATTCATTATGTTTTCATGAATATTGTCCTTGAGCATTCAGCTTTTTGACTTGACTAAATCCAGAATCACATAAGATCACATAAGCTTGAATAAATGTGGTGAGTACTGAATAATTTTGTCGGGGATGATTTGTAGCTTTTATTTTCTATATGTTATGATTATATATATGAAGATCATTATAATGATATTTTGTAGATTTCATTACATATGTTCTCATAGAATGAAAATCTGGAAACTGAGATAAGCTCGCCCAAGTTGTTATTCCTTTGAAATTATGTTACCCTCATAAAGTATAATGTACTTTTCCTTTTGGTAAAACATAACTTATGGTAAATTATTTTCTTGTATTGCAGCCTTCTTTTTGGGAACAACCACAGAGGAGTACTGCCAGATAACTTCGATAACCTGAAGAACTTAACAGAATTGTAAGTTCATCTTACTTAATGGAATTCCTTTAACCGATGGATGGATCGGTACATTTCTAGCTTTCAGTAGGAGCTAATGAAGATCATAGCCTAGTTTAGCTTAAACACATTAATGTCTGGTTTCATGCAGATTTATGAGGCCAGGCTTATATCGAATGAACGAGAGTCATAACAAATATATGAAGTTCTTGTCTGACATGACGAGAAAGATGATTAAAATTATATTGATTGGTAGTCCAACACTTTTGATAAACAATTAATACATACTTATATAAAGATTACAATGACTAGTAAATTAAGATATAAATACATAAAAACTACTTCAACTACACACAAGACACTACTAGAAACACAAGTTGTTATTGACCTCAGATTTCAATTTCCCAAATTCTGATCGGATTCGCTTGCATTGTCGTTGATGATCTTGCTATTTGGATGTTCTACATCAGAAGTATCATATTTACCCACAATTATTTTTGCTCGGGCATGTCCTGCCTCTATACGAAATTGTTCACCCAAGCCTAAATGAGTCATTAGTAACCAAACAAACGTAACAAGCTCTCCACCCTTACTCAGTGGCTGAGCATGGCTACGGGCTCGACAATGAGTTGCAGCATAACACAGCAACTCCAACCAGACTTGACTCATTAGTTCCCATCTCTTCTCTTTCTTCAGTATTCTTAAATCATCTGATAACCTAACTGCATCAAACAGCACTGATTTGCTCCTATCGCCCTTAACCTGCACGGGTTTAATTTCTGTGTTAACATCTATGAACTTATCACAGGCATCTTTGGATTTTTTGGTTTCCAGTTCCAAGATACAAAGTATTCTCAGTGGATTGAATTTATTAGGTTTTAATCCTGAATCACTAAAGAATTTCTTTGCCTCAGCACAAGTGTCTCTAAATCTGATCTGCCCAATTCCTGCTATTTCTGACATCATAGTAGGCTGCATGACAAGTAGGTACAACATATAGTCTGAAATAAGTTTGGCAAACTTGCGATAATTGTTGTTACTGTTTTCTTCCTCACACGTATCTGACGTATGATAGAGTATTTCAGTCGCAATGTGCCACAATATAAGACTTTCATCATATTCAACCTCAACGCTCCAGCCTAGTGACTTATAATAAATGCTCTTCCCAAGAACTCCATCGCCTCTAGATGAACATATTTCCCTTGCAGTCTTTGCATCCTTTGCAACCATTGATTTTTTCTTGAGTTCACTGAAGAGGAACTTCTTCAGTGGCTGTGTGACAGGCTCAGAATACTTGTATTGGATCTGATTTAGAAACTCCTGAAGACCCCAGTAATCAAGAAACCGGTCCACTGGTTTTGGTCTTCTAGACAAACAGAAAGTTATCAAATTGAACTGTGACACAGATGTAGACCACCTTGATGTGGTTAAGAAGGGGATTTTAGTAAGAGTTCTATACATAATAGACATGAGGTTACAACATGAAGAAATAGTCCAATCAGAGAATATGAGCATGAAGAGAGCTATGAAATCAAGGATCATTGCACCAAAAAGCAACAAATAGGTGAGAGTAATGTCGAAATCTGACCGTCCTTTCGTGTATGAGAAGAAGAGCAAGAGGGCTATTAAGATTGAAGAGGAGCAGATCGAGCGAAGAAAGTATCCCATCCGAGAATGAATCACTGCAGCTTTTGTGTATAGCACCTCATACATGAAGTTAAGCTCTATCGCAATGACTGTAAAGGCATCTTCAGAGTCTATTTTAAGAAAGAAGTCTCGGCTCTTGTTTCTATCATGGAAACTGAAGATGAGGTCTACTATCAGTCCCTTAAAGGTCTGAAAGAACTCGTACGCATGCTGCACCATCTTTATGTCATCAAGTTTTTCGAAGGATTTTTCTTCAGTTGTGCTTTCAGAATTAACCAAGTCTATGTAAGTTTCAGGCTCTTTCATTATTTTGATCTCAGCAGGAAGATTTGCTTTTTTCATTGATTGGTATTCTGCCATGAGTTTTACATAATTTGGTCCTGGGTCAGGTTCTTTAAGCATAGAATCCTTGAAAACGCTCATGCTTGCAAGATAAAGAGCACGGTTCCTTTCGGCATACTTGACAAGCCCTGCGAGAAACATGAATAAAGTTGGGAGCCAAAGTTCATTATATGGAAGCGACTGTAGGAAAATATAAGCAGCAGCAATGAACTGGACGAGTAGCCCCAGCAAATGCCTAATCCACAGCTCGTTATCCTCAAGAGAGAAGGCAGTGATTGTGTCAGGACCACCAAGGTGCAACAAAAGGAAAGGAGCCCAAAATGCTAAAATATCCTTATTCCTGGCAGAACTAGAGGTGTCATCTTTGCTATTGGTGATGAGCCCAAGGGCAAAGATAGCAGCCCAATCAGCGAGTAAATACGCTGACCAGATAAGTATGATAATCCAATAACTTGCATTTCGTTTTCGTAGGGATGAAAATAAGATTAACAAGATCTGCAAGAGAAGGCTAAAGAGAACAAATACTCTGAGATCCCAGACATCCCATAGCTTTCGAACATTTTTAGGGACAAGATTCAGAGAAGAAGTGTGATTGTGTCTCATGTTTGGTTTCATTTCGGCTTCTTGTTACCAACAATGTCTATAACACCATGAATATAACAATATATATATATACATCCTCTTGAATCACTATCTAGATCTAACTTCAATGACAATATTACAAAAAGAAAAGCAAACTCCGTACTGATATTCGTATGTTTGAAAACAAAAAACAATGATTAGCAAATCTGTCGGAAATCTGTAGTCGTTATTGTTGATTTTACAGTGAAACTTGTGCTTATACATAGTTAACATTCATCCTTTTCCTATAGAACTATGCTTGCAGGTGATCCCATAACAGCTGTTAGTGTACCTTTTTTGAAAGCATAGTACAGAGAATCTGCTAAATCAAAAGAAAAAAAAACCAAGAGAATAAAAAAAGAAAAAGAAAAAGATGATTGAGGGTTTTATTCTATATGTTTTATGTATTTCCTTTAGTAGTTACTACTTACTATCCCCATGCTTGGAAGAAAAAACTTGCATATCATTTTCCACAAGTTTCGAAGAGCAGAGATGTCTGCCGAGATTGTTCAATTTCTTATGGCCAAATACACTAGTTCCCTTCAAGAAACTGCAGAGAAGGATCAGAATCCAATTCCGTTGAGAAAGATTTTTGAGGAGATCAAAATAGTTCTGGAGGAAAAAATACATTCATCTATAGGCATTCAAACAAGGGATGACCTGATGGATTGCCTGTATAAGCTCAATGATGCATTCACTGAGTGCCAAATGCTGTCTCGAAACCGCAGGAAATGTGGTCTCCCGACTTGTTCGCCGAAGGAATTGTTCTTCCTTGTAAAGATCAAGCGCGAGTTGTACAAAATCAAAGAGGGCCTGATAAAAAATGTTCCAGCTGCCAGTACTGCAAGTTCCTCACTGGATGGACAAGTCGAAAGAGAAAATTCTGAACATAGTAATTATGCGACAGCTGACACTTCTGAATACTATGGATTTGAAGACAGAATGGAAGAGATACTGAAGTTGCTTCAACAGAAAAGTGAAGATGGGTTAAACAGAATTGGCATTGTTGGCATGGGTGGTTCAGGGAAAACCACACTTGCTCAATTAGTTCTGAACAATGCAGAAGTGCAGAAAGAGTTCAGTCCAAGAATCTGGGTACCTCTATCACAAACAGTAAACAACCAGGTAGATATTAAAAGAAATATTTTGGAGCATCTTCTGCAAGAGCTAGGAGAAGATGAAGGCGCATATGAGCAGACCACGGATACTAGCATTCACAGCTTACTGATCACGCTTAACAGGCAGTTATCTGGTAAGAAGTATTTAATAGTGTTTGATGGTGTTTACCATATTAACAGTTGGTATGAACATCTTGGCAATTGCCAGCTGCAAATAGAAGAATGTGATGATCGACTTGGTTATGGACTACCCAAAGGGTATGGTGGTGGAATCATAGTTACTAGTAGACTACAACAAGTAGTAAAAAGGATGGTTGGTGTAGAGAATTTGTATCAGCTTTCGGCACCTGTTTTGGATTCAGAAAACTGCTGGTCAATATTCATGGCTGCAGTGAAGAAACACGGAGCACCCGAAGATAATCCAACTATAACAAGAATGAAACATGAAATTGTGGAGAAGTGTTATGGCCTCCCTCTAGCAGCAAAGACACTTGGTGAGATCATTTCCTCGTGGATACTCGAAGAAGAATTAAACCGAACACCCAAAGAGGTCTTTACAGGTATCGGACCACAGCTTAGAAGTTTAAGATTGGCAAGGTTACTCAATGAAATCGATAGAAAGAGAAAATTGTTGTAAACTTGTTTTCATAAGTCATAACTTGCTTCTGAATTTGAACAGTGTAAGTGCGGACGGAGAAAAACTACAAAAAATCGTGTTTTATTCTAAGTGGAATAGTTGGTCTTTTTGCCTATTTTTAACAGATATAACTCTGATAAATAGGTTTTTTACATGGGTATACTGGTAATCGGCACCAATCTCTAAAGTAGTTGTACCATACTCTTTTTAGATTTTGGTCATAGGTTAATGGCTTTAATTAAGCTTTGGTCATAAAAAAGGCGTTTATTAGGCTTTGGTCACAACTTCTGGTTGACTCACGATTTGAGTTAAAAAACGACCGAGTTTAGTCTAAAAATTTAACAAAGTACCATTATTACCCCTACTTGAAAAGCACTTGCAGTAAAATAAAAGTTTCAAACATTTCATTTTTCCTAAAAACAAGAATTTTATCCTATCAAAATTAAGTAAATTGCAACAAATTAACATCTTAAAATAAAAATTTAGAGTTAGGGTGTAAATTTCTTTAATTGTAAAAGCAGAGTTGAAAGTATTGTGTAATTATGGGTTTGTATCATTGTATGGTGTTAAAATAAATTCTCCTTTACAATTTTTAATTCAAAATTTGTATTCCAATCAACATCTAAACATCTCTTATTCAGACAATAACAAAATATAAGAAAATGTTGATTTGGTAACCAATCCAACCAAATTAGGAGATATTTTTTTTTTTTTACTCGATAAGCATTAGAATTTTATTGAAAAAATGAAAAGAATTACACCCGTTCAGGTCCTCCTTATAGATTGGAAGACTGAACTAAGAAGGATTGTTAAATCTAAAGTAGACAACTTGCGGGTCTTCCACTCTAGTGATGAGTGGTGATCGCCCTACAAATTGAAGTGAGTCTCCCAAGTCTAGTGATGCACCATGGTTGGCTAGGAAATCAGCTGTGAAGTTGACCTCCCTCTATGTAGAGTAAACATACTCCATTTTAGTCATTGCACTGTTCCATTTACTCTTGAATACACATGGCACCCGCCCTCTGCCCAAGACATGCACCATAGCAGTTGAGTCTGATTCAATCCACAACTTCTTCCATCCTTGATGTGCTGCATTTACCAGGCCGTCCACTGCTGCTTGACATTCTGCCAGGAAACTGTTAGAAGGTCTCACTGCTTTGCTCAGCCCTCCTTGCACTTGGCCATTGTGGTCTCTGAAGACCACCCCAATTCCAGCTTTGTTGCTTTCTTGTTTGTAACTTCCATCTGTATTCATCTTCATAAAACCTTCAAGAGGAGCAATCCATCTACAAGGCCTTATTATTGGAGCTCTTGGTAACCTCACCATCATTTTGAGATTTTCTAATATTGGGATTTCACTACTACCACTGCTTACAGTTCCTTTAGTGAGTTTACCTGCAACCTTCATCCAGCTGTGGATTCTTCTCTTTAGTGCTTCTGAATTCAACTTCCCTTCATAAAAAATGATCTCATTTCTTGTTTTCCAAATCTCCACCATTGTAGCTACAATTGTAGCTCCCCACAATTCTCTGGTCAATGAACTACCATGCTCCCATTTTCTCACAGCTTCCTCCAAGCAATTAAAATTATCATTGGTGTGAAAGCTGTCAGCCACCCATTTCCATATCTTCCTTGACTCTAGACAATGCCAAAGCAAGTGGTCCAGAGTCTCTTTTTCATTTCTGCATAGTACACATCTAGAGGCCATAGAAATACCCTTAGATTTGAATGTATTGTCCACTGCGACCCTGTTATGACAAAGTTTCCATGCAATACCTCAAAGCTTAGGATGCACAGTGCTGCTGTAAACATGCTTCACCCAGTTAGGTTTTTTATACTTGCTTCTAATAGCTTCCACTGCAGAAGCAGTAGTGAAGTCACTTGAGTTGTTGTGCTCCCATATCAGAGTGTCATGTTCCCCCTCTGTCAGTTCTGGTAGATGAAAGATGCCAGCAAGCTGCAAGATATCTGCAACATGTTGCATAAGAAATTTCTCAATCTTGGTCTTATTCTCCTCAAGTGTTGCTCCTTAGCATATCTTAAGTTTCTAAGGCACTTTAATGGCTGCAAATCATGACCAAAACCTAATTTTCATATTTACAGATATGCTTCTTCTCTCATTTTCTATTTACAATATGTCTAAAACTCTAAAAAATGACATAACTTAACACTCACGTGTTTTTCACGTGAGGGTATTTTTGTCATTTTTGAAAAAATATCAAACCCGACTGAGTCTGACTCACAATTTGTGACCAAAACCTAATAAACGCCTTTTTTATGACCAAAGCCTAATTAGGACCATTAACCTATGACCAAAGTCTAAAAAGCCCTTTCTTAAATTTTATTTTTTATTATTATGTATTATTTTTTATAATTTTGCTGGCAAAATTATAAAAAAATATGATACTCCCTCCGTCCCAAATTATAAGTACCTTATTCCTTTTTGGGTTGTCCCAAAATATAAGTCCCTTTTCATATTTCAATACATATTAATTAAGTTAAATTGTTCTATTACCTATATTACCCTTGCTTTGGAATTAGAGTAAGAGATTATGTTTAATAAATAAAATCCATTAAATAGGGATAAATTTGGAAGTATGGTTAATAGACAAATAATAAATGATGTTTCCTTAATAAGTAGAATATTCCAAAAGGTACTTATAATTTGGGACAGAGGGAGTAAAATAAATTAAGAAATAAACGTTTCACTAAAAATTGGATTTTGATAATTTTATATTATTAAAAATTAGATTTTGATAATTTAAATAAAAAATCTATATATATGATTTAACAAGTAATTTAGTCATCTCACTATAAATATAATATAAAAGAAATTATTATTTTAATAATTTTATATTATTAAAAATTAGATTTTGATAATTTAAATTTATATAAATGATTTGACGAGTAATTTAGTCGTCTCACTATAAATATAATATAAAATAAATTATTTACTTTAAATAATAAATCTGTTTATATATATATATATTTAATACATCCAACGGACGTGGATTCCACCCATAACCAATAATACACTAGTAAATGCACACATACTGTGTCAGTGTATTCTGTGAATCTGTGCATAAATAATAAAAATGTTGCCAGTCAACACATGGGTTATTTACATTTATCAGAATACTTTGAATTGGAATTTGGAGTATATGTACAAGTCTAAGTGTCTAACAACCTTATTAATGATAATAGAGATTTTTGGATATACCTCCATTTGGAAGTCGAAATTTGAGATACCCATATTTCAAGATGTGGTGTTATTTTAGCCGTCCATCATAAAATTCACCTACGGCTGTAAAGCTCTTATATCTTGAAATGGGGTATCTCAATTTTTTTTTTCAAATAGGTATCTCAAATTTCGACTTTCAAATGGGGTATGTCCAAAAATCTCTTAATAATATTATAAGGGTTGTAAGTAGTCTTCACTCTTCAGTCTTACCAAAGCTTCTCACTTGGATTAATCAATAAAGATTCCGAAAATGGCAAATCCAGTTTGCTTAAAATCCAATATCCCATGGATAAACTCATCAAAATGTAGACCTTTTCATAAACTTCATCCTAGAATAAGAAATGTTTCAACAAAATTGTTCTCTACTGTCAATTCCAACAAAAGTAAGGTATTAACCAGCAGCAGCGAAATTTCTTTGCTTAAGGTTGCTCGGCAATGCAAAGAGGAATTTCACCCCAGTGTGTGGGATGGACACTACATCGTTTCCACCTCTCCAAATGACACGGTATGGAAGATCACCATATTACCATTTAGATAAATTTTCTTTGGTTTAATTTCTGTGTCTATTGTGCATATGTACAGTAAAACCTCGATAAATGAATATTCGATAAATCAATAACCTCGTTTAAGTAATAAATTTATCTGGTCCTAATTTATAGTTTTGTACTAAATGAGTGTTCGATAAATGAATAATCTCGCTTAAGTAGGGTATTTATTTATTGAGGTTTTACTTAATTTTTATTATTTTTTTGTTCTAATCAACATTCGATCATTCAAAATTTGTAAAGTCTTTATATATTTAAATTTATTTAATTTGCATCTGTTATTAACATTTTTATTTTATTTAACGATTTTTCCTTTTTAATTTATGGTGATCATTATCTTTTCCTTTTTAGGAAACTGATGCATTAATAGTGAAGAGGATTGAAGAACTAAAGAATGAGATAAAGGACATACTTGCTTCATTTTGAAGCTGAAATTAAAGATGCCTTACAACACTTGTACGATAACACAACTGATCATGAAGATGGGACTCTGTATAATGTGGCTCTTCGCTTCGAATATTTAGACAAGCAGGGTTTTATGTATCACCTGGTAAGTCCCATTAAACTCAAGCTCGTGCTCCCTCAAAATACATTGGGGAATTTTGACTTAACCCCCCTATTTTGTCCACATTTTGACTTAAATCCCACCCAACTCATAAAGGACCTCCTAACGTCGGTCGATTATTCATAAACTGACTAAATACATTAGTTTCTAATGTAAACTCTAGAAATCATATCCAAGTACAAAAAATACCCCAATGGTCTAGGTCAGGGTGTATATTTTTTTTTTTTGCTAAAGGGTAATTTTATAAGAGAAATTTAGACTTAACCCCCCAGATAATGGACCTCCTTTGATTAAGCCCCTACATATATGAAAATTTTGACTTTGCACCCCACCGTTTGCTTCCGTCCAGTTTTCCATCCAAATTATATTCTTACTTTCTCAAATGCCCCTTAATATTGTATTAGCTAAAACCCCATATGTTAGAAAACGAGGGGTATTTAGGAAAATAAAAATATAGTTTGGATGGAAAACTAGGAGAAAACAAACGGTGGGGTGTAAAGTCAAAAATTTTATATATGTTGGGGTTTAATAAAAAAAAGTCCATTATCTGGGGGTTTAAGTCTAATTTTCCCATTTTATAAATAAAAGAATGAAAAATAAGGGGTGTAAGCACCAGATACATCAGCGAAATCTGTAGTACACCGAATGTGGATTTTCAAGTGGCACCCTCAAGATAGAGTCCCACCATTGACTTTCACCTCTGCTAGGGTGAGTTCCTTTTGCATCACAACAGTCTGCTGCAAAATTGACTTCTCTTTTAGTAATTGTGATAAGCAGCCAGGTGAATCTCTCTTTCAGTTGCTTACCTCCTCTTCTAACCTTCCAATGACCTTTGCCTTCCTTAATAGCAAGAGCAGCAGCTTCAGGATCAGGGTACATATATAATCCAGTGACTATGATTTACATCTGACAGTCCCCTCCTTGCTAAAAGATCTGCAACCTGATTACACTCCCTATATACATGTTAGAAGACGACCGTCATTCCTTCTACTAAGTACTAACTTATTACAATATGCTACTGAAGTTTTAGCATACCAGGGGTATTTAAAATCTGTATTTAGATATGTCTGTACAACAAAAGTTCAGTCAGATATGATTCTATTTTAAAACCTCGATAAATTAATAGCCTTGGGAC
This sequence comes from Aquilegia kansuensis, assembly GCA_020826895.1. Taxonomy (NCBI): domain Eukaryota; kingdom Viridiplantae; phylum Streptophyta; class Magnoliopsida; order Ranunculales; family Ranunculaceae; genus Aquilegia; species Aquilegia kansuensis. The sequence continues at coordinate 44,036,064 of CM037004.1, read as the reverse complement.
TTGAGAAAATTATTAATTAAACGAGATATTAATTTATCGATTAATTAATAATCTATTAATTTACATAATAAATGAAACCGGCACTAGGTGTTTGACATTAATTTTGTGACATTGGATGTCCATGGTTATCTCGCCTTGAGTTCATTGTTAAGAAAGCCTCGTTGTACGCGCGTCATCCTGAGTCCTTGTCTTCGCGACAAGTGTATCAAAAGTCTGTTTTTGGTTTAAGACGTACGTACCTAGTTAGGACGTACGTACGTCCAACAGGTTAGCAAACTTTCATTGTGTTGAACGTACGTACCGAGTTAGGGCGTACGTACGTCAGGTTAGGCAGCAGGAAAGTTTCTTTGTTCAGGACGTACGTACCATGTTAGGGCGTTCGTACGTCCAAGCAGGCAGCAAACGTTTACCGTGTGGGGACGTACGAACGTTGTTTCGACGTACGTACGTCCAATATGGATTTCACCAATTCCGGCCCATTTTCTGTGTATTCCAACCCTAAGTATAAATAGGGTTTCTCTTCCAAAGTATATGTAGTTCTTTGGCCGTCCAATTCATCTCTTGTTTTTGGAGCTTTGGTTAGGTTTTGTGTTGAAGTTGTTTCTGGTTATTGAACTCAATTCTCCTTCTTCTTAATTCATCAATTCTCTGTATTTCATATATCATTGTGAATTCGGCTTCGAGTCTTCTTGTGAGTTCATCAAGGAGTCGAGTGTCTTGTGCGTACATCAAGGTGCTTTGGTGAAGTCAAGGTGTTAGAGATAACCTGAAGTATCAGCTCGCAGTGAGTGCAGGTAGTTGATAGGTTTGTAAATCTTTTTCATCTAGTGGATTATTTGTTGTCACCAAGGCAACCGTGGACGTTTCCCAATTTGGGTTTTACCACGTTAAAAATTTCTGCGTGTTATTTACTTTCTGCTTGTTGTGTGATTCATTTGAATATTAAACTGTGAGATTAGCACTATTTGTGTATTTTTCAATTGGTATCAGTCGCAGGGCGCTTGTTATGGAGCGTAATGGCTCACGCGTAGATCCTTTTAGTGCTATGATTTACTCTGGTAAGACACATGTCTCGTTTGTGGCTCGGTTGTCTGATGAACAATCAACTGCAAGTCAAGAATGCTCCAGTGATTATGATAGGGAATTGATTCTTGTTGACAATACTGATTGGGCTACCCTATACCGATTATCCAGAAAAGAATGTCTACGGTTAGAGGCACAGAATAGTATTCTTCAAGAAAGACTGGACTTACTATCTTCTAGTTCTTCATCCATGTCAACCTTGGATAAGGAAACTGAATCCTGGCGTATTGATAAGGTAAAATTATTGAGCAATCTTGCTGCTCTTGAGCACGAAAATGTTGAATGGGAAGCCCGGTGTAGTATTTTGTCCACTGAACTAGAAGACGTCAAAAAGGAACTGGTTCGTATTAAGTCTTCTGAAAGGTGCAATGGGTTCTCATCTTCGGAACTACCTCCGCTTCTGTCCAATCCTCCTATACAAAGTTCTAACAATCTTCAATCTGCGGCCAAGGTAGGCATTGGGAGAAATTGGAAACCGTTTAGGCGTGCTCCCCATCAGGGCAGAAGACGTCATTTGGTCTGCTCCTTATGTGGGCAGTTTGGACATTGGGCCTCTCAGTGTGTCGTGACTGCTCCTGTTTTACAACCATGGACGCTGTTTTCATAGCCATCGTATGTGTATCCGCCTTATCCATTTGCATCTTACTCTTCTCCTTGTACTTTTGCAGGCAATGTTTCAAATGTAGCGATTACTGCTCTACATGTTTCGAGCTCAGACAGTGAATGGCTACTTGATAGTGGGGCTTCGAAACATATGTCCGGTAATGCCAAACTTTTCTCCTCCGTTACTGCTATAGATGGTGGAAGTGTCACTTTTGGAAATGGTAAGCGCTCTCCAGTGATTGGAAAAGGCTTTGTTGATGGTATTGGTCTATCCTCGAATGATGTTTGCTTATTAGTTGATGGGTTGCGTGTTAATTTGATCAGCATTAGCCAACTGTGCGATACTAATCATACTGTTAATTTCTCTAAAAATATATGTACTGTCCTTGATAGTTCGGGTAAGTGTATCATGACAGGTAAACGCACATTGGATAACTGTTATGCCATTCAGCCGCTCGCACCTGGTATAAACTGCTTGCTTAGTAAACTGAATGAGGGTCTGTTGTGGCACCAACGCCTTGGTCATGTCAACTTTGAACTCCTAGACAATCTAACTCGAAATGAATATATTAGGGGCGTTCCTAGACTTGGAAGGGCTCGCGACACTGTGTGTGGGGGTTGTCAACTAGGTAAACAAATACGCAGTCCACATTCCAAGAAAAAGTCTATAACCACATCCTCTCCTTTAGAACTCTTACACATGGATCTGATGGGCCCCACTCGTACTCCTAGCTTAGGGGGCAAACGGTACATCTTAGTTATGGTTGATGATTATACTCGTTTTACTTGGGTATCATTTTTGCGTGAAAAATCTGATACGTTTCTTGAGTTTCAAGGGATATGTCTTCGTATTCAGAATGAGAAAGATACTCAAATTAAACATGTTCGAAGTGACAGGGGTGGTGAATTCACAAACACAGGTGTTATTGAGTATTGCATTGCAAACGGTACGTGGCAAGAATTTTCGGCTCCATACACTCCGCAACAAAATGGAGTCGCTGAAAGGAAGAACCGTGTCATTCAGGAGATGGCTCGTGCTATCCTACATGCGAAGGATGTTCCCCACAAATTCTGGGCTGAAGCAGTCCATACTGCTTGTTACATCATAAACCGTGTATATCTACGGTCTGGTACTACGCAAACTGCTTATGAGCTATGGTATGGTAAGAAGCCAAATCTCAAATATATGCGAGTTTTTGGCAGTGTTTGCTATGTGTGCAAGGACCGACAAAGTCGAGGTGATGTTGCTCTTTTACTTGGTTATTCCTCAAATAGCAGGGCCTTCCGAGTATTTAACTACAACACTCGCAAGGTCATGGAATCCTTTAATGTTGTTGTTGACGACACCATTATAACTGACTCTTCTGTTTCTACTGGTACACAGGATTCTACGGTTCTCTCACCCGTCTCAGACTCTGCAGACATGCCTTTAACTTCATTACCGTTACCTGATCATGGTGGTGGTGATGAACCTTTGGCTACTTCAGAGGACTTGCCTGGTAGGACCAGTGGTGTGCCCACACTGGATGATGTCGTCACACCAACACCAGGGGCAGTTGATGTGCCTCAAGATCACTCCACTGTGACTATTGAGCCTGAGGAGTTGTTTGTCAAAGCATCAACCCGTGTTAAACAACATCACTCCATTGGGGATGTCATTGGGGACATTAATGATCAGCGTTTGACTCGTCGAAAGGCCAAGGAGACAAACTGTGTTCACTATGTTTGTTATCTTTCCTCTATTGAACCTAAAAATGTTACTGATGCTCTTACTGATGATGATTGGTTAGTTGCTATGCAGGAGGAACTAGGTCAGTTTAAGCGTAGTGATGTTTGGACATTGGTTTCCAGACCTACTCATACTAATGTGGTTGGCACCAAGTGGATCTTTAAAAATAAAATGGATGAGTTTGGGCAGGTAGTGCGAAACAAGGCTCGACTGGTAGCTCAGGGCTACAGTCAAATTGAAGGTATTGATTACGGAGAGACTTTTGCTCCTGTGGCTAGGTTGGAATCTGTCAGACTTCTTCTAGCTATGGCATGCCATTTAGATTTCAAACTGTACCAAATGGATGTCAAAAGTGCGTTCCTCAACGGTCTTCTCAATGAAGAGGTCTATGTTGAACAACCAAAGGGGTTTGTTGATCACACCTTTCCAAATCATGTTTTCAAACTGCAAAAAGCATTGTATGGTTTAAAATAGGCTCCTCGAGCATGGTATGAACGTTTGACATCCTTCTTATTAGGGAAAGGATTTGTTCGCGGTAGTGTTGACCGAACTCTTTTCATCTTGAGGAAGGACAGCGATGTTCTTCTCGCTCAAGTCTATGTGGATGATATAGTGTTTGGATCCACTTGTTCATCTCTTTCTGAATCTTTTTCTCGATTAATGAGTTCTGAATTTGAAATGAGCTTAATGGGTAAACTAAATTTTTTCCTTGGCTTGCAGGTAAAGCAGTTTAATCATGGAGCGTTCATCTCTCAATCAAAGTATGCCAAAGAACTTGTCAAAAAGTTTGGTTTTAGTGCTTCAAGTGGCCAAGATACTCCCATGGGTGATAAGGTACGTCTTGGTAAGGATGTTATGGGTAAGTCTGTTGATATTCATGAATATCGTAGTATGATTAGTAGTCTTTTGTATCTCACTGCTAGTCGTCCAGATATTGCTTATAGTGTTGGAGTATGTGCAAGGTTTCAGGCTAACCCTAAGGAATCTCATCTCATTGCTGTTAAACGTATCATTCGGTATGTTGGTAGCACGCTGGACTATGGATTATGGTTTACCAGAGATACAAATAGTGTTGTGGCAGGTTATTGTGATGCTGACTGGGGTGGTAATCTTGATGATCGTCATAGCACCAGTGGTGGCTGTTTCTATGTTGGGAATAACCTTGTCTCCTGGCATAGCAAGAAACAATCATCCGTATCCATCTCTACGTGTGAGGATGAATATATAGCTGCAGCCAGTGCATGTACGCAACTTTTGTGGATGCGTCAGATGCTTCGGGACTATGGCATCCAACAGCAGGCAATGGACTTGTTCTGTGACAACACCAGCACCATTAGTATATCCAAAAATCCTGTTCAACACTCACGAACAAAGCATATCGATATTCGTCATCATTTCCTTCGTGAGGCGGTCGAGAAGGGTGATATAGCAATGGAATTCATCCCTACTGAACATCAGCTAGCAGACATTCTTACCAAACCTCTTGATGCAGCTCGCTTCTATTCTCTGCGCAAGTCCATTGGGGTTGTTCCTCTTCCCTAAAGTTACTGGTAGTCTCTTCTCCTCTCTCTCTTCTTCCTTGTATATTATTTTTCTCCTTCTCTGTATATATCTGGTCCTGTTTGTTTTGTTGTCATGGTCAGTGTTGGTTCTCTATATTCGGTTGAGGGCATTTTTTTCTGAATATCGTTTTGGTTCTCGTCCTTAAATAATGTCCAATATGTTGAGGTTCTTAGTCTTTCTGCTCAAATAAGGTCATTGGACTCTTTCATGGTCACTCTCCTGGTTTTCGTTGCATAATGCGTGGCTTTCATGTTAGAAGTTGTTGTTGGTACACCCCTTCCTTGTCTTGTGGATTTTACTCTTCTTGTCACCTCCTGTACGTGGTCAATAACTCACGAAATCCCCAGCCATTTGAATGTCTTGAGAGCATAATCATTTGGCTAAGAACCCATTGGGGTTGTGAGGGTCATGCTATGACGGATGCACTCGAGAGATGTTAGTTCTTCTGTTGCACGTTATCATGGTATTGCACGTCTGGAGTGTATTCTTGCCAAAAAGATGTAGGCTACACCCTACCCTCGTGTATTGAAAAGATGGAGGTCATCAATTCCTCCCACACGGGAATGGCAGTTTGTCCTTTTATTTTGATATCGCTCGGCATTTTCATGTTTAAAAAAAAAAAAAAAAAAAACCGGGGGATAGAAAGGAAGTTTCAGATAAAGGGAGGGGCATAGGATGGTTGGACTTTCTTCTTGTTTTCCACTGTTCTCTCCTCAGTGCTTATAGGCATCCTTCTGTTTATTCGTGAGATATCTTATTCCTTGGTTCCTCGTGCATATTTGGTTCTGGTGCTGTAAATGGTGTTTTGATTATGTGTCCTCTCAATCCCGTTGAGCATTTAGTTTGGTAAAATCTTCATATTGCTTGTTTTATTTTGTTGGATGCACCTACATTGATTTTTGGGAGCCTTGTGATGCTTCTCACTGATCTAGGGTCTATGTGTCTTTTTTGTTCTATCTGTATCTCTGTTTGCTAATTGGCCCACTTGGTGTGTTAACCCACATTTCACTCAATCATTGGTACTAGCTAAAATAACCAAAGTGTTTTGGGGTTCATCATATCCCTACATGTTTTTTTTATTTTATTTTTGTTAGGTTTAGTGATTTCTCACTGTTTTCTGCTCACTCTGTTCTGGTTTCTTCTTAGTGTTCATCTTCCCCCCTTGTTTCATCGACATCCTTCTCATCCGTCTTGTTTATCATACATGTTCTTCTTATGGTTCCAGTGTTTCTTACTTGTTTTCATATACCTATCATATGTTCACCTTCTATGACAAAAAGGGGGAGATTTATGACTCTAAATACTAACAATCATCTCGTTGTTGTTAGGATATTCTTGGGTCATGTTTCAGGTATTGAGAAGCTGTACAGTTATGGGGGAGCTCAAGTATCTAAAGTTGGAGCTCATGAAGTATGGGGGAGTTGTTCTAAATTATTAGTTGCTTCCGTTCGATCTTTGATGATGAAAGCGTCTAGCTCAAGCTGGATGTCAAGAATTGGTGACTTGGTATGTGTTCTTTCTTGAGTGTTTTTGTAGGCATGTTTTATAAATGCCATGGTTTGGGTTTGTAAGCACGTTTTATAAGTGCTATTAGAGTCATAGGTTTTTGTCACAAAATCAATGTCAAAGGGGGAGATTGAAACCGGCACTAGGTGTTTGACATTAATTTTGTGACATTGGATGTCCATGGTTATCTCGCCTTGAGTTCATTGTTAAGAAAGCCTCGTTGTACGCGCGTCATCCTGAGTCCTTGTCTTCGCGACAAGTGTATCAAAAGTCTGTTTTTGGTTTAAGACGTACGTACCTAGTTAGGACGTACGTACGTCCAACAGGTCAGCAAACTTTCATTGTGTTGAACGTACGTACCGAGTTAGGGCGTACGTACGTCAGGTTAGGCAGCAGGAAAGTTTCTTTGTTCAGGACGTACGTACCATGTTAGGGCGTTCGTACGTCCAAGCAGGCAGCAAACGTTTACCGTGTGGGGACGTACGAACGTTGTTTCGACGTACGTACGTCCAATATGGATTTCACCAATTCCGGCCCATTTTCTGTGTATTCCAACCCTAAGTATAAATAAGGTTTCTCTTCCAAAGTATATGTAGTTCTTTGGCCGTCCAATTCATCTCTTGTTTTTGGAGCTTTGGTTAGGTTTTGTGTTGAAGTTGTTTCTGGTTATTGAACTCAATTCTCCTTCTTCTTAATTCATCAATTCTCTGTATTTCATATATCATTGTGAATTCGGCTTCGAGTCTTCTTGTGAGTTCATCAAGGAGTCGAGTGTCTTGTGCGTACATCAAGGTGCTCTGGTGAAGTCAAGGTGTTAGAGATAACCTGAAGTATCAGCTCGCAGTGACTGCAGGTAGTTGATAGGTTTGTAAATCTTTTTCATCTAGTGGATTATTTGTTGTCACCAAGGCAACCGTGGACGTTTCCCAATTTGGGTTTTACCACGTTAAAAATTTCTGCGTGTTATTTACTTTCTGCTTGTTGTGTGATTCATTTGAATATTAAACTGTGAGATTAGCACTATTTGTGTATTTTTCAATAAACTATATTTTTTTATGTATGTATTTTGTTTGGAGGGTTAAGATGAAGAAACTGAAGATGATAGTTATACTCTAGAACCCGTTCCGCGAAAAGAAGTACAGAAATCAATAATGATATTGAATAATTTCTTTTTGCAATACAAAATACAATACCAGATCAGCTCACCACACTACGAAAATTCAAAGATGAGGTTCAAACTGACATCAATATATTTTCAGAAGAAATAAACAACCATTGACTCTTATTTTAAGAAAACATAAAATATATTTGTATATTAAAAAATTATTAATTTATATATTGGTTGGGCCTTCAAAGATTTTTTCAAAATATATTATCTAATAAATTTAGCAACCTATGCCCAAGTTGGGACCAACCAAAAATATTATTTTTAAAGAGATAATTAATTTATCGGGTATTATCTTATTGAGGTTTTATTGTACTAGGTGCATATATTGTATTAATTGAAATAAAGAAATTATTGATTCCTAATTTCATATTTTAAGATAAGATATGCACTCAATTTATTATATTGATTTTGAGTAATTATTAATTTATACAATATTTGGAACCTATAGAATGTTGCATAGAAATTTGAGAATGTATTATCTTGTAATTCTTTTTTGAAATTATTAATTTAGAATATAGGTCCCAAGTTGGGACCGAAGAATTTTATTATCTAAGGAGATTATTAACTTATAGATCGAGTATTATTTAAAGAGGTTCTACTGTATTATAAACTAGTGATAACCCGTGCCTACAGCACAATTATTTTAATTTTGATTTAAATTTTTTTTTTCAAAATTATTGAAACGAATACAATTAGATGGTATTTTATTTTTTGTAATAAAAGTTGGTAGCAATAGTATTTTATTAAATTTGTTTGGAGCTATAGTTGTCATACTAATTTTTTATGCAGTAATAGGTGATGCAATTGTTTTCATGGACATTTTATGTTTACAATATTATTTTAATTTTGTTTTTAAAAAATATTGAAATGAATTATTGTAAAATAATAATGATTTTATTGGGGTGCTATTCCTTGATATAATTTTAAAATTTTGATAGGACTGTGCACAACAATTGTTCAGAAAACTATTATATAAGTGTTTGTAGTACTGAGAGGTATACAAATATTTGGATACCTTTGCAACAATTTATTAAGTGTTTTTCCAGTCTCCAAATTAATTTAATAGAACAACCATATACTTTTTCAGAATAAAAAAAATAAAATAAAATGACTCACCTTAATGAAAGGGTGGCAAAAAACTACTATGTCGCATACATATATAGTTTTGAGAAAAATAAACTTTTGAAGAAAACTGCACAAAGAAATGTCAATTGCAATCGTCGATTTACTCATCACCACCATCAAGCATAAGAGTATTTTGAACCACTATTGAAATCTCAATTGCAAATCTCAATTGCAATTGTCGATTTAATTTTATTCGTGGTAGAACCACTATTTCACCTGGTTTATCTTCAATAAGAATTTTTTCTTGGATGTATTGATTTGCACATTGTGTCACCATTAATCGAGTTCTAGTGCGCATCCCATCTATATGGGCAAGATCTTTTAAGAGTATAAGCCTTGAACCTGATTTGACCATGAGAGAGAATGGTGGGAATCCATGCGGATTAATTTCTTAAGAGTATAAGCCTTGAACCTGATTTGACCATGAGAGAGAATGGTGGGAATCTATGCGGATTAAGTGAGTTCAAGAACTCAGTAGGACATAAGTTGACATACTCGGATTGGTTTGCATCGATATATAGTTTGCCTGTCAATGTATACACAAAAGTTTCTCATGTTTTCATCTTATTTTCCAGAAATCAAGGATATGTGTCAATAAATTTAGTTGTGAATAGAAGAAAATTCACGTAGAAAGTGAAATATAAGAATCAATAAATCACAACCTTAGTTCCTATACACTAACAGTCCCTGGAATACATTATATTTTTGTGTTAAACTTTTAAATCTTACATTATATAAAACTGGAAAAAAATTAAAAGTGAAAATTATTTGTTATTGGAAGCCAAATAATTTTATAGCAGCCATTGCAAGCAAAATTTTGTATATGCCCCAAAAAGAAGAAGGAAAAAAAATACAGCTAATGAAAACGAAATTGATAACAATTTGAAGACATTTTAGCATTTTGTATCACTAACATATTATTTGAAAATCTATGGGTGAAAGTGGACTGGTTTTAGTGGGTGGGAGAGATGGAACAAAGGAAATATATAACGGTTGTGTTTGGTTCGCTGGAATCTAAATTCCAGGAAAATCGCTAATCTTAAACACAAAATCACTAGATTTTAGGAGTGAAATTGGAAAGCAGATTCCGGTGATGTGTAACTTAAGGGAATTTGGTTTCCATATCTGAAATAAGGAAACCAATTTTCATAATTGATAGTAGAATACAATCAAGTATTTAATCTTCCCTAGAATTATGGGTTTCTCCGCATCAAATCTCCTTCTTCTCTCTATCTCTCTCCCTATCATCCTTCTTTCCATTAATACCCTTCATTTTCCTGGAATTTGAATTCCGCGAACCAAACACAACCAACATGAATAGAAACATCCGTTTTCATTTAAATATCTATATTATATTATTGGTGTTATGAATAAACATTCCTTAATTTAATCCTATATTCTAAGCAAAGTATAATGAGGTTATTATATAATAATTAATTTGTGGAATTATTACTTATTACATTATAGGTTCTATTTGGTACATTAAATGAAAATAACTTAAATAATGTTAATCCTATGGCTACGATTGTCTCAATAGACAACTAAAGGTTAGGATCGATTTTCCACATCTAAGGGCTATTATTACATCGATTATATAATTTAATGTACATCCAATGGTTATGGTTGTCTCAACAAACATCTAACGATTGTGTTTATGAGACCATTTTATAATATTATATCATATAGATAGGTGTATTAAGTTGATTGAGTTAATTTGTAAATTTCTAAGAACTAAGGGTTTGTTTGATTGAGAAATTTGTTGCGTGGGAAATTATAGTAGCTGGAACTACTATACAAAGAGAGAAATTAGTGTGAGATTTAATGCTTGCAATGATTAACTGGACACATACATGCAGGTGTATTTGACAAGTTCAAGGTTCAGAATGAAGAATTGCGAACTGATTTGGAAGGCATGCTGAGCCTATATGAAGCTGCATATTTAAGCTTCAAAGGGGAAGATATATTGGATGAAGCCCTTGCTTTTAGCAAGAAACATCTCAAGTCTATGGTGAACCATCTACCATCTGCTGCTGCATTACGAATAAAACGAGCTCTAGATCTTTCACTCTACAAACGCATCGTTAGGGTTCACGCAAGCTACTACATCTCAATGCACGAACAAGATGAATTTCACAATCGCAAGCTAGTAGAATTTGCAAAACTAGATTATAACCTACTACAAAAATTGCTTCGAGCAGAGATACGTGAAGTCAACAGGTATATTATTATTCCTCACCAAACCAATTTATCATGAAATAATTAATAAAATAGGCAATGTACTTTAAAAAGTTAACCAATTTAGGCAACCAACTTTAAATCCTTCCAATTTAGACAACATACTTTTAATTTGTTCTCAATTTTGGCATCCCAATTTTTTTCGTCAAATTTTTTTAACTGCACCGTTAACTCATGCTGACGTGGATATTTTTGTCCACATGACATGTGGGACCTTGCCGACGTGGCAAATTTTATTTGAAATTATTTTTTTTTTCAAAAAAAAATAAAAAATATTTTTTGCATCACATTTTAAAAAAAGTATGGACTCTTTGCGATTGCCCCCCAAAAAAAGTTTCATTAGTGATACCCCCCAAAAACTCATTTCAAGCTAATCAACCGAGCCATTGACTAAAGCTTGACCAATCTTCATCTATTTTGGACAAAAACACCTCTTTCTTCAATTAAATTGAAATCCTAGTCAACTACCCATATGCCATGTCAACAAAGCACTTAACATAACCAAATTGTATCCACCACAACCACCACTACATCTACCACACCACCACCACCAAATTTCGCACAATTCCCAAGAAGAACCCTTTTCCAAGATTAGATACAGTAATTTGATAATAAGCAGATTTGAAATTAATCAACAACAACAATAGTTTAGAGATCTGAAATTGGTGAAGAAGCAACCACAACAACAATAGTAATCAACAGATCTGAAATTAAAATTTCAAATCAACTCAAACAAGAACAAAGATGAAGAAGCAGCAACAGTAGTAGTAGCAGTCAAATTGTTCAACACATTTTTTGATTAACATGAAGTAATCAAACAAAGATTTTTCACCAATTCAGATCCGAATGTTTTTCCCCCAATTCTTTATGGATTGATGAGAATGATTGAAGAAGATTAAGATTCAAAGAAATTTGAATGGGCGTGGTTCAGAGATTGGTGACATTGTATTAAGTAATTTCGATTTTGATTCAAACTAATCTAATGGGTGTGGTTTAGATTAAGAAGAAATTTGATAGTGGTGGTGGTGATGATGATGATGGTGATGATGGAAGGGTAGATGTAGTTGTGGGGTAGATATTGTGGTGGTGGTACGGTGGTGGTGGTGTGGTTTAGATTAAAATTTAAAGAAATTTGATAGTGGTGGTGGTAGGGGTGAGGGTGGGGGTGATGGTAGGGTTGATGTGGTGGTGGGGGTGATGGGCTTATCATTAAGTTTTGTTGGGTGTGGATAATGAGAAGGGTATTTTTGTCTAAGTGCGATGAAAACTGGTCTAACCTTGGTCAATGGCTTGGTTCACCGGCTCGAAATGAGTTTTTGGGGGGTATCTCTAATGAAAGTTTTTTTTGGGGGCAATCGCAAAGATTCCTAACTATTCCAGGGGGTATCTCAAATTTGCTCAAATAAAAATTTAGAGTTAGGGTGTAAATTTCTTTAATTGTAAAAGCAAAGTTGAAAGTATTGTGTAATTATGAGTTTGTATCATTGTATGGTGTTAAAATAAATTCTCCTTTACAAGTTTTAATTCAAAATTTGTATTCCAATGAACATCTAAACATTTGTAATTTGTATAAGAAATTTCTCAATCTTTGTCTTATTCTCTTCAAGTGTTGCTCCTTAGCATATCTCAAGTTTCTAAGGCACTTTAATGGCTGCAAATCATGACCAAAACCTAATTTTCCTATTTACAGATATGCTTCTTCTCTAGTTTTCTATTTACAATATGTCTAAAACTCTAAAAAATGACGTAAATTAAAACTCACGTGTTTTTCACGTGAGGGTATTTTTGTCATTTTTGAAAAATATCAAACCCAACTGAGTCTGACTCACAATTCGTGACCAAAGCCTAATAAACACCTTTTTTATGACGAAAACCTAATTAGGATCATTAACCTATAACCAAAGTCTAAAAAGCCCTATATATTGCTGTGGAATTTCTATATATTTTGTTAGAAAGAATTTTAGGATTAGGCGGATCCCAACCGTTACAACTGGGTATCTTAGCATTTGATCAAAGCAATACGTTAGCGCATAGCCTTAGAGTATAATTCTTCTTCTTATATCAAAATGATGCATGTTAATGGCTTTCAAGGAATTGAATCTTATTCAATTTTAACCTTCTCAACATTCCGCTTCCGCAATATGCAATTTTGGAGCCTTTTATAATAGGATTCTGATCCTTTGATTGAGGATCAACCACCAAGACCCTTTGATTGGAGATCTTAAACCACCGAATTTAATTAAATTGTCAAAAAACTAAGTTTTGCAATACATCCATAGCCTTATATAGGCAAAAATTAAAGACTCCTAATTACTCTAGAATTACTAAAATAACAAAGACAGTAAATAAAGAACCGACAATAGTATGGTTTCCTAACATCCCACCCCCCTTAAACCAAGGCTTGTCCTCAAGCCGAAAAATCTGGAAAACGAACAGAGAACTCATGACGGTCTTCCCAAGTAGCTTCCTCATCAGGATGATCCTTCCATTTGATAAGCCAACGAGTGACAGCACGGTTGTTCTTCCTAAAAATACCACGATCCAGATTTTTTTCTGGCACCCATGGAGAAACATCGGCTAGAGTTGGTAAACTGGTTTCATGGTTAACATTATCACCTAATTTCAACTTCAAAGCAGAGACATGGAACACAGGATGTATACGACATCCATCTGGAAGGCGCAACTTATAAGCAACAGGACCAATCTTAGCAATAATCTGAAATGGTCCATAAAAGCGTGGAGAAAGCTTCGAATAACTCTGAGATGCAGCTGTGGATTGGCAATAAGGTTGAAGTCTTAGAAAAACCCAATCATTTACCACAAATTCACGCTCCGTACGATGAGAATCAGTATAGAATTTCATGCGTGCTTGAGCAAACTGAAGATGATCTTTTAAAAGTTTTAAAGTGCGATCACGATCTCGTAAAGCAATATCAACAACATGAACATCAGTAGTACCTGGAAGATAACATGAAAATGAAGGAGGGGGCCTGCTATAGACAGCTTCGAAAGGTCTCATCTTAATGGCCGAGTGATAAGTGGTGTTGTACCACCATTCAGCCCACGGCAGCCAACGAGTCCAATCATGAGGTTTTTGACCAGAAAAGCATCGAAAATAACATTCCAAAGTGCGATTAGTAACCTCGGTTTGGCCATCTGTTTGGGGATGATAAGCCGAACTCTGACATAACTTGGAACCTTGCATGGTAAGAAATGCTTGCCAAAAGGTACTAACAAAGATAGGACCGCGATCACAAACAATCGTACGAGGCATACCATGCAAACGGACAATATCTCTCACAAAAAAATCAGCAATATTAGTGGCAGTATATGGATGAGATAGAGCGCTAAAGTGTGCATACTTGGAGAGATGGTCTACAACGACCAAAATCGTAGCCTTACGATTAGAAGAGGGCAGCCCATCAATAAAATCAATAGATAAATCCAATCACACATCATCAGGACTTGGCAAGGGATTGAGAAGTCCTGGAGGTGAAATCGTTTCTGCCTTATCACGTTGACACACATCACACTGAGCTATGTAAGTCTTGATTGTTCCTTTCATACCAGGCCAATAAAAATGTTGTTGTAGACGTTTGTAGGTGCGTAAGAACCCTGAATGACCGCCAACTGGAGTGGCATGAAATTCATGCAATAGGTTAGAGCACCAAGAAGAAGAAGGAACAACCACAATACGACTCTTGTAACGAAGGATGCCATCCTCATAGGAATAATGTTTCTTGCTGGAGGAAGAAGATTGCAGATCATTAATAATAGTGTGCATGGAGACATCTGAATGACATTCCTGTACAATCTCATTGATGCCTGAAAAAATAGGAGAAGAAATAGCAAGAATACTTGAAGGCTCGGAAACACGAGATAAGGCATCAGCAACTTGGTTAGAAGAACCAGGACGGTATATAATTTCATAATCATACCCCAATAACTTAGATGACCATTTTTGTTGTTCAATGGAAGAAATCCGTTGTTCCAAAAAATACTTAAGACTCTGATGGTCGGTGTAAATTTTAAAGTGGCGACCAAGTAGGTAAGGACGCCATTTTTGAACCGCGGAAACTAGCAAGCATTTCCTTATCATAAACAGAAAGATTCAGATTGTTACCGGATAATGCTTTGCTAAAATAAGCAATTGGGCGCCCATCTTGTATAAGAACAACACCTATGCCATGACCAGAAGCATCACTCTCAATGGAGAATTCTTTTGTGAAATCAGGAAGAGCTAGGACAGGAGTACTAGACAAAGCAATCTTTAACTTAGAAAAAGCAACAGTAGCATCCTCATTCCATATGAACGAATTCTTCTTTAATAATCGAGTCAAAGGAGATGTGAGCTTACCATAATCCTTGACAAATTTGCGATAATACCCAGTCAATCCAAAAATCCACGCAAAGCTTTAATTGATGATGGAAGAGGCCATCCCATAACACTAGAAATTTTATCAGTATCTGTTGAATTAGAGAAGAAGATGAACAGAATGAAAAGAGTAAATCTCTATTATTTCTCTCTTAATTGTGTTTGTCTTATTACACAGTATATATAGACAGATCTGTTACAGTGATCAGTATTCTAACAGACTATCTTAACCTTCTAACTAATTACAGTTATCAACTGTCTGCTGAGCTGTATTATCTGCTGATGTGTCAATACCTCCCCTCAAACTGATGACAGTAGGACTGACAGGAAGTTTGGCTCTGAGCAGATGAAACCTTGAAGTTGACAAGCCTTTGGTGAAGATATCAGCTAGTTGATCAGTAGTGCACAGATAGTAAACATCAACTAACTGCTGAGTTACAAGTTCTCTAATATAGTGATAATCGACTTCTACAAGCTTGGTTCTAGCATGAAAGACCGGATTTGAAGCAAGAGATATTGCGCTGATGTTATCACAATATATGACCGGTTTCCCTTTAAAAGAAATGTGAAGATCTCGCAGCAAATGACACAGCCAAGTAAACTCTGCAACACATTGAGCAAGAGCTCTGTATTCGGATTCTGTTGAACTCCTGGCAACTGTTGCTTGTTTCTTAGAACACCATGATATCAGATTAGAACCAAAATATACACAATAGCCAGTAATAGACCTTCTGTCCATAGGGCAACTAGCCCAATCAGCATCAGAGAAGCATGTAATAGAAGGTGGACCTTTGCGAAGTGTCAAACCATATGAAATAGTTCCTTTAAGATACCTCAATATTCGTTTGACTGCAGTAAGATGAGTGGTCCTGGGTCTATGCATAAACTGACAGACTTGGTTGACAGCAAAACATATTTCAGGTCTGGTCCATGTAAGGTATTGAAGAGAACCAACAAGAGACCTATAGAAAGTAACATCATGTAGAAGTTCCCCATTTTCATTGTCTAATCTGGTTGTAGTAGCACAAGGAGATGAACAAGACTTGGCTGTGAGCATGGAAGCCTTCTCTAAGAGATCATAGATATATTTGGATTGGGAAAGAGTGAGAGTGTTTTTAGTCCTTTTAACCTCTAAACCTAAGAAATAATGAAGAGGTCCTAAGTCTTTCATGGAAAACTGTCTGCTGAGATTTTGAATGAGTTTTTGACATGTCGACAAAGAGGAACCAGTAATGATGATATCATCAACATAGACTAGAACATAGGTAAGAGATGAAGGACATTGTTGGATAAAGAGAGAATGATCGACATGTGAAGTATGAAAACCTAGGTTTATAAGTACCTGGTGTAGTCTGGTGTACCATGCTCTTGGAGCTTGTCGAAGACCATACAAAGATTTTTGCAACTTGCACACATAGGAAGGTTTTGAGCAGTCCACAAATCCAGCAGGTTGTTGCATATAAACAATTTCTGTGAGATTTCCATGAAGAAAGGCATTGTTTACATCAAGCTGTCGAATAGGCCAATCATTATTTAATGCGACAATTAGAACCATTCGAATCGTTGTGGGCTTGGCCACTGGGCTGAATGTTTCTGAAAAATCGACACCTTCTTGTTGATGATAACCTTTGGCAACTAACCTGGCTTTATATCTCTCTATGCTGCCATCCGATTTTTGTTTGATTTTGTAAACCCATTTGCACCCAACTAAGTTCTGGCCTTGTTGAGCGGGTACTAAATCCCAAGTTTTAGTCTGGAGGAGAGCATTGAATTCTTTAACCATAGCCTCTCTCCATTGAGGAATTTTCATAGCCTGAGTGTATGTAGATGGAATAGAAGGAATACTTTGTAAGCTAGCAGTTAAGGCCACCGGAAGAGTATGTTTAGAAGTAACCAAAACCTTTGGTTTATAAATTCCAGCTTTAGACCTTGTTTTCATCTGATGAGTATTTACTGCTGCTGATCTGTCTTCTTCTGCTGTTGAAGAAGGCTTAGATAGAGCCATATCAGTGGCTGAACTCTGTTGTTGGTCAGGTAAGACAGGACTAGATGGTGACAAAGGAGACACACTAACAGGAATAGATGATACAGAGTGAGGTGACTTTAACAACTCAGAAGAGATGGTGGAATCAAAGAGGTTAGTGAGTGACTGACTATTAGAAGAAGAAAAAGGGAAAGATGACTCATGAAACAAAACATGTCTTGAAATATAGACTCTGCCAGTTGTCAAATGTAGACATTTATAACCTCTGTGAAGATTGCTGTAACCTATAAACACACAAGGTTTGCTTCTAAACTCTAATTTATGTGTAGTGTAAGGTTTAAGCCATGGAAAACAAAGACATCCAAAGGTTTTAAGAAAAGAGTAGTCAGGTTTTTGATTATAAAGCTTTTCAAATGGAGACATAAAGGACAAAACTGAAGAAGGTAACCTGTTTATGAGAAAGACTGATGTATATAGGACATCCACCCAATAGATTGAAGGAATACTAGACTAAGCAATAAGAGTTCTTCCAACATCCAAAATTTGTCTATGTCGCCTTTCTACGACTCCATTTTGCTCACTTGTATGAGGACAAGTAAACTGATGGGAAATACCATTGGTTTTGAGAAAATATTCAAACTTCTCACTTGTAAATTCCCCACCATTGTCAGACCTCAGAACTTTTATTTTCCGATTGAATGTATTTTCGACAGACATTTTAAAAGTCATGAAATGGTCTAAAGTATCTGACTTTGCCACAAGAGGAAAAAACCAGATAAACCGACTCCAATGATCAACTATACTTAGGTAGTATTGATAACCACTAATGGATTTGACATGACAAGGACCCCAAAGATCAGCATACACAATATCTAATGGACCTGACACTTCTGTGGTACTAGCTACGAAAGGTAACTTTGTGCTTTTGCCTAGAGGACAGTAAGGACAACAAAAATCTTTAGGAATGGGAGTTTGAAAATTATTATGATGAAAAATTTTATGTAAAATAGAAGAAGAAGGATGACCTAATCTTTTGTGCCAAAGATGTGGAGACACTTTTGTATGAAGAAAAGCTTTTGGGCGATATTTACAGTTGGAAAGAATTCTGAACGGATAAAGTCCATTTTCACTCGGTCCGTGGAAAAGTATCTTCTTTGAGCCATTGTCCTTCACAAAGAAATAAGACGATGTGAATGTAATGCTACAATCATTATCAGTAGCAAATTTATGGACTGAAAGCAAATTATTTGATATTTGAGGTGTGTGTAAAACATTTCTTAAAAGAAAAGAGGTGTATGGTGTTCGAAGTAAAGATGAACCAGTTTTAAGAATAGACACACCTTGGCCATTTCCAACAACAACCTTATCGGGACCCTTGTAATCAGTGTGAGTATGTAGGTTGGCTAAATCAGGGGTAAGATGATTTGTAGCCCCACTTTGGTTTTCTTTAGGCAATATTCATCAAAGCATCACATCCAACTGAAGTATAGGTATCAAAACCTCTCGCAGTCCTCACATAAGGTCAAATGGCATGATATGTTTTGAATGTGGCATAAAGGGTGTCCATGATAAGTACCTATTCAATCTTTTGACAGACAAATTTTACGCACTTGCATGTTTCTGACAAACTCTATATGGCGATAAAGGCTAAGTCCTAATTAAACAATAACATTTTTTTTCTTCTCGCAAAGGTCATTATTGTAGGTCTGTTTGAGATCTTGGGATTTTTAAGATCTCTCTAGCAACATCTGCAGAAGATAACATCAACGTCGGGCGTTTGGCCTAGTGAAGTGACTGAAGTGATAAATGTAGGAGGAGACCTAGTTGTCGAAAGTTTCCAATATAATTATTGAAAGTTTTATAAGGACAATTAAAAGTGATTTTAAAGAGAATGATTTGTTATTCCATTTTGTTCTTCTCCTCATTGAAACATTTTGTTCCAAATTAACTAGTTTGTGCTTTATAATCAGAACGTAAGTCATGACGAATCCAAACTATTTTAGATGTCTTCAAATCATCAAATCATCCGTTAGATCCATAGCCTAGCCAAGAATAAGGAGTTTAACGAACTGAGAATGCAAGTTCCATAGCAGATAATGTACAATTCTCCATAATATTGTACTTGCACGACTTCTCCACACAAGTACACACATCCATGGAAGCAGTTAAGAACATGGTAAAACCCTACGCATAGCTAACGGTGTGCTGAAAGAATAAAATAGATAAATAGTAGAGATGGCATGGCCACATCTATGCCTATAAAAATCTAGGCAGAACTTGTGGTAGAGAATATATAAGATTTTCTTAATGTTATTTACTGGTAGGGGTCTGCCAAACCTTAAAAATCTTCCCAAAAAAATAAAATCTAGGCAGAAGAAGTTCATATCGCAGTAATATTGGGTCAGAGTAGTTACAAACCTGAGCATTTTCTGGTTTCACGCATTCTCTGTCCTATCGTACTACTACGGATAGTACATAAGGGATTATTGTACCATTAAATAGACACCATTAATGAGTTGATGCATGGTAAGAAAGTCATCATTTATAGAGATGCAAAAAATATCTAAGGATTCCTCCCTGGAAATTAAGGAACCTTCAACAGCATATATCCTCATATCTGAAAATGTAAATTCCACCTTTTAAGTAAACAACAGTAATAACAAGATCGAAACGGCAAATGGTTCAATGATCGAGACACCTTTAATTTGTTCATTCAAACAATAGTCAGAATAGAAACCCCGATTGTTTAACTAAAAAGAGATGGAACTAGAAAACTGAAAGAAAGTAAAACCAAGATATTCTTTCGTATCAGTTGAAAGAAAGGTAAAACTCAAAAGGACTGAGCTTGTCACTTCCATGCACCCAGCTTGGTCAACAGATCAATCCAATCTTTTTGCTGGTAAAAGTCTCAGCACGCTTTTAGGAGAAGAATACCACCATTCACCGCAATCCAGATCAAACCCTGCAAAACAAAAAGGGAGTGGATGTTTACAGTATGTCTTGTTTCCAAAAATAATTGAAAAATGACAGTTACGTTTCATGATAGATATTGTTTCGACAGTTTATATTTTATAATGCAGAACTGAGCAGTGCAAAACATCATTAACAAACCATGGATGAAATAATCTAAATGCCTTGGAAAAGAAAACTACCTCAATACATTCTGCCAGTGCACTCTAATGATCCACAGTAACAATCCTTTTTCTTTAAGTTTCCATCAGAATCAAAAACTTCGTCATAGTTGTAATGGTATGTGAGTTCTGTTAAAGGGGGAATGTCCTTTCGAGCAAAGAGCATGATGTGAGGCATCCTCTTATCATCATGATCGTAAAGGACATTTTGTGTGTAAAGATTCGGAGAACAACTGTGGTTTATAAATCTCCCCACATTCCCATAATGTGCTGCGTCAATTGTAAAGCCACCATCCTTTACAGAATCACAAAAAGAACTAGTTTTCAATTCATTTTCACAACTAGCCACATTAGTACTGTCATTGTGACTGATATCAAACAAATACTCATCATTGTCAAACCTTTTTTCAGCTTCATTGTCTTCAAGTAACTCTCCTGTATACTCACATACAAAGCTTCCTATAGGAATGTAATTCAAGGATCTAACTCCCCATCCTCTGGATTTGGTCTTAAAGATCACAAGCTTAAATTTAATACCATTTTGACTAACCCTATTCTTGCATGTTGGAGGACAGTTGCAAGAAGGACCACACTCATAAACAAGAGGTTTAGCTTCTACGATTTCCCCATTTTTGTTAAATGGAATCTGTCCATTCTTCAAAACACAAGAGCATTTTTTGGCATCAGTGCAACCTTTGATGCAGTTGCAACCCATAAGTCGATCAAGCTGAGACCATGACGGATATTTCATGTTTGTTACATACTCAAACGGAGAGGGTTTTTCATCATCCTCTGTGTTCACAGCGGCTATCTGCATCTTCTCTTTTCCATCAGATATATCATGCACACAGATTCTATTACATACTCTTGACTTCGTTGCTTCTTTCGAAACAAATTCTTGCTGCCTGGGAATTCTTCTTAGTCGAAATTTAAAAACTTTTGTACCATGGAGCCCTGTTTCTTCCCAATAATTTTCCACCAAGTACAATCCATTATAGGTGTATGTTTTATCATCCCCCTTTTTTCCTTTAAATCCACGGATAACTCTAACAGGAGTTCTTTCTTCGATACTGTTCTTCAATGCCAGGTTCCCTCGTTCCATTTTCTGATCTTCCGCGTTCTTCTTTTTATTTGGCATTCCACCCTGACCAGTATATTCAAGAACATCAGAGTTGTCCATCTTATCGGCACAAGACCCAGAAACAACAATACATGTGACTATAATCTTATTATTTCTGTTAAAAAAGTCGATACGGCCTTGAAAATGGCGGTGCAGACCAACAACAGCAAGTTCAACCCTACTATGAAACTCATCACCAACTTCAACACCGGGGACATCCCCCAAGATTGGCTTACCACTGTTCACCCATTTATCATTTTCTTTCATTATTGTTCCAGCCACTCGATCAACCCGCCCAGTTGTATCACGCTTCAGAATCGTAGAGATTTCTTTGTATAAAGACAATGCTTTTCGTACCTTGGTATTTGCATCGTCAGCTTCAATGCTAATAACATCTTTATCAAGTAATTGCTTCACCAGTGGGGGATACTTTCCAAATTCTTCACTATGATGCTCCGTGGAGACAAGTTTATCGCCCACAAAATCTTTTGGTTCACGATCAAGACGTGGGGCTTTTCGTCCACAATTTTGACGATTTTCTCCATTCACAGTGACGCTCCTTTTCTTATACTTCAATGGAGATGCACAAGTCCTTGAAGTTTCACCAGTAACAACATTGCTATAAACTGAAGGTACCATTCTTGATTTTCTTATCAGGCTTGTCAATTAATAACTGCATTAAATTAATTAGCGCATAAAACAACAATTTATCACCAAATATAAAGAAAAATGTATGTAGCTATTGGTTGCGTAGTAGTGGTTAGGTCAATATCATCAGATTGAAACATTATCACTATATGATCGACAGTTAAGTATACTGTAAATGAACCCAGATTTTAAAAAGTCTGCTGTCTGCCTATGTCACAAAACTGAAGTTACATGTTAAGCTGCACTTCAATGAAATAAAATCAAAATTTCAAGGAAAATTCTGAAGATTGAAAAACCCTAAAAAAGTAAATATCATATGAATAATTAGTTGCCAATGGATTAACATTTTCATAATTGAATTAATTTATACATAAAAATAAATTTTAAATTTCTAACAACCCTAAAAAAGCAGATGTTTTTTTTTTTTTTAGTGTGTAATCAAACAAGAAATTTTAATCTAATTAATGCACAAAACAAACAACTTAATGAATATTATAGATGTGTTAAGACTAAAAAAATAAAATAAAATAAAAAAAATTACCTGGAATGAAACTTAGACTTTAATGCCAATGCTTTAAGTGATGAACTGAGTTATATCTTTTTTCTTTTCTTTTCTTTTCTTCTTACAGATGAACTTGCAATACTGTATTTCTCTAGGTTTTAAATTTAAAAAAAGCAAACAAAATCAGTAAAAATCAGTCAAGATATTATTCTATATAAATTTTATCTTTTCCCATCTATGGAAAAAAAAAATCATTTGTCAAGTTTACCTAAACAAATATGGGTCAATTAAAACCCACCCAACAACTTGTCAACTTAACCCGTCTGTCTTCATGGGGTTGGCTTATTGCCACCCAACTAACTCGTCAAAAACCCAATCAGACCAAATTGCTTTGAAAAACCCAATCAGACAATTATTTTGTTACTAAAATACCCTTCACACCCACATACTTTGTCAAAAACCCAAAATTTTTAAAACTCTTCTTGATCTTCTCTCCATAAAATCAAATTAAATAAAAAATCAACCAACTGAATTATTGAAAATAACTATCAAATAACACTGAGATATATCAAAACATTTGTGGAGAGTACACAATTAAAATATGAACAAAAAAATAACAAAGGAGAGAATCTAAAAGATGAGATTGTTTGATGAGGGTAACATTTGTGGAGATTAGATAGAAGGCAACGAGAGAGTACCACCCAATTTATTTTTTGTTTTTTCTCCATAAAAAATTAGAGTTTCATATGGAGTTACATACATTAGTCTTGTTCATATTTTAATTAGGGTTTTTGAAAAATTATGTTGGGTTTTTGTAAAAAACAAAATATTAATTAGAAGGGAATAAATGATATTTTATCATTGGGTTTTGGACGAATTTTTTATATTTGGTGAACAGTACATGTGTCAATATTGTCCACTTTTAGTCACTGCGGATATCCAACAGTAGAGAGTTTTGGATTAGGGTCCACCCATCTGGCTTCCCCCAAAAGGCCTTGGCATTAGTTAGAGTATGGATAAGCTCTATATACTACCAATATAACTACTTCCTAGACGATGCTGGACTAACCCCAACTCATGGGTGTTACAACTAGGTTTTTCTCTAATAGAAAATCCTATTTATGCTTAAGTAAAAGAGAGAGGTTAAATGGGCTTTGACATTAGTTAGGGTATGGATAAGCTCTATATACTACCAATATAACTACTTCCTAGACGATGTTGGACTAACCCCAACTCATGGGTGTTACAACTAGGTTTTTCTCTAATAGAAAATCATGTTTATGCTTAAGTAAAAGAGAGAGGTTAAATGGGCCAAACCAACTTAATTGGATTCGATATGTACGTACGCCTTGAAGAAGTACGTACATCCAAACACGAATATAGGTACGTATGTACGTCTTGATGGAGTACGTACGTCCACATAGGAACTACAATCTGACAGACTAGAAATAAGGTTTAGGACTCGAAGCGAACTTCACTGAACACATCAAGGTTCATCCTAATAATGTCATCATGACAAGCGACCCAAGGACACGGCTAAACCTTTATTATTACTTTTTGCTTAAAGGTGGTTAATATTAAAAAAGAAAGGTAAAAAAGAGAAAGTACAAGAGGGAAAAAGAATAAAACAATCTAACACTGGAAGAGTGGTTCATAGAACACACCATCCTTCGTAAAACAAAACACAAAAGTTATGCTTTAATTTCCCTAAAGTATGTGACTGTTGATTGGACGCATACTTATGCATGGGCTAAATGGCTAGTAATAAGCAAGATTTTAAATGACTTTTTTTTTTTTTTTTGAGGTTAAGCAGAGAGATTTCCCCATTCTTAGAATCAGATTTATTATTAAGATTTTACTAGATTTTCATTATAGCTATTATTTTTTAATAAGAAAATTGAGAGCATTTCTGTCAATGTAGTTAATAACCATCGGCAAAATCCGTAGCGAATAAGTTATACAAAAATAAAAGGATAACCGATGATTAAGCGGGCGGCAAATTTTTGTTTGAATATTGAACCTGGACGACTACACTAAAGTCAAACCTATAGGGACTAAAGTCAAACCTATAGGGACTAAATGTATATATTTTTTCTTGATAATCAAACCTGGACGGACTAAAGAAATATATATAAATGTAAAGTTGCGGATAATTAGGGTTTCAGTTTTATCAACATTTCTCTTAGGTTTCTGCAACTTTGAGCTGAAAGAGAAAAGACAGCCATCACTCAATCATCAGCCATATGGATGAAACTCCAAACAGTAGTAATGATGATGAAGATAGAATCAGTGCTTTACCTGATTCAATACTTCTTCACATCTTGTCTTGCAAGAAGATATACATGTCTGAAATTGTTCGGACAAGCATTCTTTCAAGAAGATGGAGGTATTTATGGACTTCTCTTCCAATTCTTAGATTCTCTGATGAAAGTGTTGATAATGAAATTGGGTTTTTGAATTTTGTTGATAATGTTCTTCATCTTCATGATGATTCTATTATAAACAAATTATTTCTTTCATGTAATTTTTCGAGCTCTGGTGACCGTATTGATTCAATTATTGCTGAAGCAGTTAGAAGAAATGTTCAAAATATTCATCTTTCCTTTGTTTTGAATGACAACCCTTTAAAATTACCTGATTGTCTATTTAATTCAGAGATTAGGCAAATTTATTTGGAATCATGGCATGAGTACAATGACTATTTAGTCGAATTGCCGAATTCTTTTTGGTCAGGTGCTTATTTAAGATCATTGAAATTATATTGGGCCAAATTTCCGGAAGGAGATTTAAATGGTGAACTTGTCTTGAACTGTCCAGTTTTGGAGACCTTAATTATTAGTGATTGTCAAGTTGAACATTTGAATGTTCTTACTATATCTGCTCAACAATTGAAAACCTTGAGCGTTATAGATATTATTTCTGGTACTAAGATCAAGATATGTACTCCGAATCTCACGTCATTGCACTTGGAAGGACAACTTTATGATGATTATTTTCTAGATAATTTTGCTTCTCTAGCTAGTGCTTGTGTTCAACTATTTGTTACGGGGCATGATGATGCGCACCTATACTGCAAAGTTCTAAAAGGGCTCTACAATGTGACGACTTTGACATTGTCTTCTCACTGGGATGAGGTATACTTCTGAGTTTTGATTCAAGTATATTTTCCTTTTTTTGTATGTATGTATGTATGTATTTATCTATCTATCTTTCTATCTAAATAGGGCGAAGTGTGAGTACATCAGTTGAAAACTCTTAGGTTTTTTGTTAAGTGCATAACGATACATTTTTTTTCTGGAGAATTAGGTTAGTAATAACTGTTGTTTTTATTCATGGCATTCATTTCAATTTGATAGGTTTCACTGTGCCCATCGGCTCAGGAACAACTGATCCCCAGCCCATTTCGTAACCTGAGGCATTTGAAGCTGCACGGGTGTTGTGGCAATGCTGTGGCGAACTTACTCAAATTCACTCCTCATATAGAAACTCTTTTCTGGAAAACAGCTTCTGAGGTAATTATTTCAACTGATATTATTTGTGATGACTCATGATTTCATGCAGAGACATTACATACTTTTGATAGCTAATTAACCATATCTTTTCTGGTCCCCCCCCTTATCAGGAAGATATTGCAGCTTTTTATGGCGGACAGTTTCCACTCAATTGTGTACTTTGTGAACTCAAATATGTTGAGGTTCATAATCTCCGAGGGTGTGAGGATGAACTCAAGTTACTTGAATTTATAATGAAGAATGCATCGGTCTTAAAGACAGTTGATATCACTCCAAGCGCTGAGGAAAAGGAGGTGACTGAATTCAGTGACAAATTACAGTCTCTATCAAGAGCCTCATCAAGTGTCAATATAAATTTTCTCTCGAAGAGTGTAACTTCTGTGAACGTTGAAGACACTTTCTCCTGATAGACACTTTGCGTTAAACATGGAAGACCAAGTTACTTAAATACTTGCAGGTGAAGCTTTATCTAGCCTTGATGCTAGTGGCCATTGTTACCAACATTTTCGGAACTTATGTTTTAATTTGCTTCTTTTAATATGTCATTTACTTTTAACATTCAAAGGTTATGTTTTCAGTTGAATCTTTGTATTCTTAAAACTGGCGGTATACTGCAGTTTATTCAATGTACTTTTTCTTTAATTGTGCTGTGTCTTCACATCATCTGATACTATCATGCGCTAGTTAACCATGTAGACAGTGCCTCGTAAAAGATTAGCGTATCCCACATTATTTAGTATAGGATTGAAGCAGACAAGGAAGAAAACTGGGGAATAGAAGCAAATTGTTCTGGCACAAATAGACATTTTCTCTGTGTTTGGTTCACGTAGCTGATTTTTGCTTAACACATTTTTTCGACCTCTTTCGATACAAAACCCTATGTACGTGAGACTAGTTTAGTTGCAGAAAAGGAGGTGTTGAGTACGGTGCTTCAGCTACGAGCTCATTTTATTCATTACTGTTTTTCCTAATTATATGCATGTAATAAATGTGTTCTAGATAGACAAAACAACACCTTTATTTTCTAGCCCTTTCCCTTTGCCATTTTGTTTTTACCATTAACGATAGAAAGCGTTTTCGAGCCCATCTCTTAGGTATTTTGTTCTTTACCTTTATTTTCTAGCCCTTGTTCTCTTTTGACCTCTTTATACTTGGAAACTTCGTGTCCTGGATATTGTAAACTTTCTAGCGTAGCTTGCTTGACGGCTCTTGGCATAGCCTACAGAAAAATTCCCTTGTAAGCTCTTGGGTCTTGGCATATATAGTATTGCCAGCTTGGCTAAATTTAGGCTCAAGTTTGGCATCTGCTGTTAACAGAAAACATTTTTTTATTTTTTATATTTTTTTATTGGGAAATGAGGTCGAAGGACGAAAGGGAGCCTATCCCTTTAAATTGAAACATTTTATCAATCATATGTCGACGTATTAGGTTTTATAGTCTTATATTATGTATGGACACGTGAACACTCAGTTTATGATGCCTTCAACTGGAAGAACTTGAACTGGAAGAACTATAAGAGCAAGGTTGAAAGTCTTATTGTTGATGGAAACTAGCACTTCCCCGTGGAAGTGATACAAGGTTTTGAGCGACTAGGCATAGACCTGACTATGATGATGATGATTGAACAGCCTACTGGAGAAGACAGGGATATCAGAATATGGAAACCTGAAAAGGATAGAGTTTTCACTGTCAAATCGATCTGTTGTTGCAACTCTGAGAAGTAATAGTGCAAAACCATGGTGGAGGAATTTTGTTTGTAACAAATGCCTACTTCCTAGGAGTGCTGGTTTGGTAAGGAAAATAATACAAGGAACTTTGGCAACTGAAGACAAGATTAAACAGAGAGGTATTCAAATGGCCTCAAGATGTTGTGCATGCCAGGAGCAAGAAGAGACTTTGAATCACATGTTGTGGGACTGTTATAAAGCTAGACAGATTTGGGACATCTCAGGCACATCAACTTATCTCTCCTTATGAAGTTGGCTTGGTCAATTCTCAATGATAATTCACTTTGGTCTAACTACATAAGGAAAAAGTCCATTAACAAGTACAGTGACTTTTATGTCTCTAAATCATCCCCACTTTGGTCTGGCCTTAAATGGGCGTTACAACAGATTCCTGATCACTACGAAAGGGAGATTGGGGATGGCAAGCTTATTCATCTGTGGAAAGACAGATGGGTTGGTGAAGCAGCTATAAAGGATCTCTTACATCCTGAAGCTAATATTTGGAAAAGAACATAGTCACTCTCAGTCCTTTCATTCAGGGA
Organism: Aquilegia kansuensis; assembly: GCA_020826895.1. NCBI lineage: Eukaryota > Viridiplantae > Streptophyta > Magnoliopsida > Ranunculales > Ranunculaceae > Aquilegia > Aquilegia kansuensis. Next base: position 44,007,510 of record CM037004.1, on the reverse strand, counting down.
TCATCATGATGCCTCAATGACAACATCACAAACATTCTGCAGCAGCTAAACATTAATTTGCACAGTCTCCCAACTCCTAACAACTCTGAGTCTGATGCTCGAATCTGGAAATATAACACAAATGGCATGTTTTCAACCGCAAGTGCCCATGAAGCAATCAGGAAAAAACATCCCAAACCTCCTTGGTCTGAGTTTCTGTGGAGAGCAAATATTCATCCTAGAATCAAGGCAATAGCTGGAAGATTTTTCACCGAAAATTACCAACTAAAGATGTGCGCTGCCAAAGGTGAGAGGTATGTACATAGTTTCCAGGTGCTGCCACTGTCAACAATCTGAAGAAACTATTGACCACCTTTTCTTTCAGTGTTTTTGCAACTCGGATATGGTCTCAAGCTGCAACTATTTTCGGTTTTCAACTCAGTTTATCTTCCTTCGATGATATGTTGCAAGCCTGTCAGAATAGATGTGCTTTTATTAAAGATTTGTGGAAAGCTTTTGCCTTTACCGGCCTTGTTGGCATTTGGAAGGACAGAAATAAATTCTTGTTTGATGGAAAAAAGTCGAACACCGGTCTCATTATGGCTACCATCAGAAGAGAAGTTAGTTTTGCTCATGCTAACACCAAGACTTCACACTCAGACTACAAGAGTACTATCCAGAAGTTGGGCTTATCTTTCAAACACAGTCCCACAACTGCTTTCTTTGAATGCTATTGGCTGCCACCTCCCCCAGGAGTTATTAAACTGAATTCAGATGGGTCTTCTACCGAAAACCCAGGCCTTACAGGTTGGGGATGCTTATTTAGAGATCACACTTGCAAAATGAGAGGTGTTTTGTCTGAAAGCTTACGCAATGATACCAACTATAATGCAGAAGTTGCAGCCATTATTCATGGGCTTGAAAAGGCACTAGAACATGGTTGGCTACGAATTTGGGTTGAAAGTGATTCAATTTCAGTGGTGCAAGCGCTTAGGAAGGACAAAGTACACTGGAGGCTCAGGCGTAAATGGATTCATATCAAAGACAATTTTGAATGACTGAACATAACCAGTGCTTGGAGGGAGGTCAATTTTGGAGCTGACAGTTGCGCAAAAGCTGGAGCAAAACTCAACAAAGGACAAGTGCAATGTTGCGATAAAAGACCAAATTTTTTAACCTCACTTGAAAGTCTTGCACTCACCTATTACAGGGAAGTGTACATCTGAGTTGTAAAGGAAGGTGGGGATCTATAACCACCTCCTCATTTGCTATATTGTTTTCAATTTTTCTTCTCCTTGTATCTTTTTTACTTTTATTCTCAATATTAATCACCCTTTAAGCAAAAACAAAATAGACAGATTTGGGACTGGCTACTTGATTTGTTTGGAGTCAGCACACAACAAAGGCACATCAATACAATAGTTATGTGAAGGAATTGTCGACTGCAGCCTGTGAGCATACTATTGTGCAAATCTGGAAGGATAGAAGATCTGGTGATCTTTGAAGGAAAGGATTACACAGTTGAAAAAATCAAGATGATGGTTAGAAGAGGAAGAAAGGAGGCCAATAAACTTGTGAAACCGGCATTCAGTTGTTTGACATCATTTTGTGACCAGGTTAGGAGTGTCCGAGGTTATCTCGCCTTGACGTCATTGTTAGGAAGTACCTTGATGTGTGAGCGTCGTCCCGTGTCTTCTTACTCATCATTTTAAAGTCTGTCAGGTTGCAGTACGTTTGTTCAGGTACGTACGTACCTAGTTAGGACGTACGTACGTAGAGTTAGGTAGATCTTTTCTCTTGTGATGGAACGTACGTACCATGTTACGACGTACGTACGTTGAAGTGTCCAGGTTGGTTTTCTTGTTCAGAGACGTACGTACCACGTTAGGGCATACGTACATCATCGAACCTTATTGTTATTTCGGCCCATGTTTCTTTCCTTCTTAACCCTAGGTTATAAATAGGTCATTGGTGTTATGGGCAAAGCAAGAGTTCCAACCTAGCCTCTGTAGAACCCTAATTTGTTTGTTGGCTCTTCTACAAAGATCATCTTCTTCTTCAATTGATCTTTGTGTAATTCTATCATCTATCCTTCCCCAATTCATCTCCTTTTATTGTTGATAGTGATTTAGCTTCGAGTCTTCTTGTGTGTTCATCAAGAAGTCGAGTATCCTTGTGTGTTCATCAAGGAACTCTGGTGTAAGCTTATTTCATAGTTCGGTTCGAGTCGTCTGAATTGTGTGTTCATCAAGAAGTCGAGTGTCTTGTGCGTACATCAAGGTACTCTGGTGAAGTCAAAGTGTTAGAGATAACCAGGAGTGTCAACTCGCAGTGATTGCAGGTAGTTGATAGGTTTGTACATCTCTTTTCATCTAGTAGATTTATTTGTTGTCGCGAGGACAACCGTGGACGTTTCCCATATTGGGTTTTACCACGTTAAAAATATCGTGTGTTCTTTACTTTTTTATCGCTTTATTATTTGCTTTACTATTGTTATATTGCATATATTGGGGTTTCAACTTGCAGTGAGAACTATGTACAACTCTGTGAGAGAACTCTGTCTTTAAACGGATGGACTGTCATCCTGCAACATTGTAACTTAATTGTAAACTGTCCTGAATCCTGATTCTTTTAATACAAATTCACAAGTACCGAAATAACGGGATTCACAAAAGGGAAACCCCTCGCTGACACACCAGCGAAAACAAAGGCTGTTTAAATTGTAAACCAGGTTTCAGAACCATTAATAGAATGGTGTTGTGACAATAGAGCAACCGAACAAGTACATGGAAAGAGAAACTATAATGCACTCATTTTACAACTAAATGTACAACCTTTTATCAGATAGGTGTGGCAATGGGATTGCAATCAAAGGTGTTGTTTTCTTTAATTCGAGTCCGAAGGTGTCTGATAAATCAATCTTAGTTCCCTCTGAAACCGGCACGAAGTGGTTTGACATCAATTTTGTGACATTGGTCGTCCTTGGTTATTTCGCTTTGAGTTCATTGTTAAGAAAACCTTGTTGTACGCGCGTCGTCCCGTGTCCTTGTCTTCGCGTCGTGTGTCACAAGTATCATGTTTGAGTCAGGACGTACGTACCTCTTCAGGACGTACGTACGTATGGTATGTCAGCAGAAAGCTAGTTTGGTCTGGACGTACGTACCTCTTCAGGACGTACGTACGTATGGTATGTCAGCAGGTTTATTTCGGTTTGAGACGTACGAACGTCATATCGACGTACGTTCGTCCAATGTTGGTTTTCACAAATTCGGCCCATTTTCCTTGGTTTTCAACCCTAAGTATAAATAGGGTTTCTCTTCCAAAGAACAAGTCAGTTCTTTGGCCGTCCATTGTTCTTCTAGTTCTGGAGTTTTGGTTTAGGTTTTGGTATTGAAAGTGTTTGTGGCTATTGAACTCAATTCCCTTCTTCCCCCTTCTCTCAATTCATAAATCTGTGATCTTCTAAGTGTTATTGTGAATTCGGCTTCGAGTCTTCTTGTGTGTTCATCAAGAAGTCGAGTGTCTTGTGCGTACATCAAGGTGCTCTGGTGAAGTCAAGGTGTTAGAGATAACCTGGAGTATCAACTCGCAGTGAGTGCAGGTAGTTGGTAGGTTTGTAAATCTCTTTCATCTAGTGGATTATTTGTTGTCATCAAGGCAACCGTGGACGTTTCCCATATTGGGTTTTACCACGTTAAAAACTCCTGCGTGTTATTTACTTTCTGCGTATTGTTTGGTTTGTTTGAATATTCAGTTGTTAAGTTAGCACTATTTATAGTTTCTCAATTGGTATCAGTCGCTGGGGGCTGGTTAAGGAGCGTAAAGGCTCACGCTAACGATCAATAGTGCTTTATGGAACCTCATAAGTTTGCTACTTCAAGTCTTCCTCCACAATTCAGTGGAAATGATTTTGGTCATTGGAAAGTACGGATGCGAGCTTATCTCCAAGCATTAGGAGAAGAAGTCTGGCTTTCTGTTGTTACAGGGTGGAAAGAACCTTTGACTATCACAGGTACTGATGATACTGCCGTTACATCACTGACACCACGTGAAAAGTGGACGCCTGAACAGAAGTTGTTGGCAAATTATAACAACAAGGCACTCAATGCTATTTTCATGGCATTAAATGCCAGTGAGTTTCGTCGTGTGCAAGGCTGTGAAGAGGCTAAAGATGCATGGAACAGGCTTATCTGTACACATGAAGGTGACGAAACTGTCAAAGAAAGCAAGCTGGAACTGTTAACATCTCAGTTTGAGAATCTACGGATGGATAATTCTGAGACTTTTGATGATTTCTTTATTCGTCTCCAAGATATCATAAACTGCAGTGCTGCTATTGGTCATGCATATACTGACACACAAGTGGTACGTAAGATATTGCGTGCTTTGCCTCCTCGGTTTCATTCTCGTAAGGATGTCATCACTGAGAGTAATGTGATTAAGAACATGTCCATTGAGACACTTGCTGGGAAACTAAGGACATGTGAGATGGAACAGGCCTTGGAAGAACCCTTGAAGAACAAGTCTGTGGCATTCAAAGCTACATCGTCTAAAGAAACTTCCACAGGACCTTCTGATGATGAAGAACAGGATGTGGATGATAACTATGCGTTTCTGTCACGTAGCTTTCAGAAGATTCTGAAATATCAACAGAATCGAGACCCTCGAAAGCGTTTTCCTGACTCCTCAAATGCTCCTAGGAGTCGTGGGTTTGAGCGATTCTCTGTGGATGGGAGAAGAGCTCGAGTTGATCGTAAAGATGTCCAATGTTACAAGTGTCGTGAATATGGACACTTTGCAAATGAATGTGACAAGAAGGTGGATCGCAAACCTGGTGATAATTCCAAAGCGAACCTCACAGTGACATGGGATGATTCAGATGAAGATGATGATGGCAATCCCTCAAATGTTGTCTCCAACTATGTGGTCTTCAGTGCATCCCTGGATGAGCATCCAGGAGGTATTGTATCCTCTACTGATGATATTAATGTTTCTGATTCTGGTGTTCATGCTACTACTAGTGAATTATGTGATATGTATAAGTTTTCCATGCAACAAGTAAAGTTGCTTGAAAAAACTAACACTGTCTTGCAGGATCAGGTAGACAGTCTTAGGCAGGATATCTGTAGTCTTGCAGGTGACTCCAACATGTTGAAGGAGGAATTTGAAAAAGAAAAGGAGGACTTCCAAGCACGTATTGCCTCTCTGGAAAACCTGAATAATAATCTCGAGACACGGTATCGCACTCTTGTACTGGAACATGAAAAAGTGAAAGCTGAGTTGTATGCAGCCAACAAACAATTGGTTGGCTTTGGTAAAGCTAGTGATAGTCTTAACTCTCTGCTGGGAATTGGTAAATCCCATTCAGACAAATCTGGCTTAGGTTATGACACATCTGTTCCTCTTTCTACTGCTAGCACCTCCTGTACTACTTTTGTCAGACCAACAGGTGTCGCTTCTCCTGCTCCTGTGCAGGTGTCTGGTGTGGTTTCCCCACCCAAGATCACTCGTGTAAAGCATGTTCCGAAAAAGATATTCAGACACAAAGGCTTTAAATGTCTAACCTGTGGTCGCATGGGTCACACTTCTGCTTTTTGTTGGAATACTTTGTATCCTGCTCACCATCCTTCTTTTGCAGGTAATTCATATTGGAACAAGTCTTCCACTTTCTCTATGCAGGCTCCATACATGTGGAATGGCTATGCTCCATGGGGCTTACCCAGAACTTCTCCTTATGGAAATCGTCCTCAAACAACACCCATGCCTACTCCACCTCCACATTTCTGGGATAGGAGTATGGATGCATCCAGGAAAATGGTATCTCACATGGCTCGTTTGGTTGAACCGATGCCTTCATCATGGTATCTTGACAGCGGTTGTTCGCGTCATATGACAGGTGATAAGACTCTAATTGATAATCTGAATCTTGGTTATGGAGGTAAGGTTAGTTTTGGAAATGGTAAAATGCTTCCGGTTGAAGGTAAAGGTAACTTTTCTGAGGTTGGATCGCTCAATAGTCATGAGCTTCTTTTTGTTAAGGGTCTTAAGTCCAATCTATTGAGTATTAGTCAGCTATGTGATGCTAAGTTTAAAGTTGTGTTTGAGGATGATAGGTGTGATGTCCTTGATTCCAATCATGTCTTGGTGTTAACTGGTAGTCGCTCATCTGATAACTGTTTCATTGTCACTACATCCCTTCCGCATCTATATACCTAAGTTGTTCATTGGTACTGTCTGTGTTTAGGATGTTTAGGTTTGGTTAATTTTGTTATTGTTGTTGGTATTGAGGACATACTACTTTCCCTATTGTGTGGATTCCATTTTACAGATGGTTCTAGTTTGGCATCTTCAACTGTTTTTCTGTCATGCATAGTTGTAGGGTTACATCATACTCTCTTCGTCTTGGTAGTTTCTTACGTGATGCATTTACATGTAGTTGGATTGTCATTTTGGAATACCTGTATATCTCCAGTCTTATATGATTTTCTTTCATGGTCATCGTCTCCTTTTATATTTCTACACCTCTTGTAAGTGGTCAATGACTCACAAAATCCCCAGCCATTTGACTGTCTTGAGAGCATGCTCATTTGGCAAAGAACCCGTTGGGGCTGTGAGGGTCATGCTCTGACGGATGCACTCAGGAGATGTTAGTTCTTGTGTTGCACGTTACCATGGTATTGCACTTCGTGAGTGTGTTTTGCCGAAAAGATGTAGGCTACACCCTACCCTCGTGTTTTGGTAAAAGATGGAGGTATTAGATACTCCCACACGGGAATGGCAGTTGTTTCAAATGGTTTTACAAACAAAAAAAAAAAAAAAAAAAAAATGACAAGTGACTTTCACATTTGTCTGGTTGAAAGAAAAAAAAAAAAACAATATTTTGTGTTTCCTTGGTTTTGTTGTGATCCGGTTCCCTTTCACATTGGTCTAGTTGCAAGTGACTTTCAATATACTCAATGATCACGTTTTTAGTTTGTTTCCGGAGGTTGGTATTGGTCTGTCAGTTTCTTCTACATGCTTGCATCATTCTAGTAAGTACCATGGCTTGGTGTATGATGTCGTTCTTCGATTTTGCATTTTCTTGTGGTTGAGGTTTGTTTAAACTATATTTGGTTGTAATTGGAATTCTTATGATAAGTAGAAAAGTTTTCTTGTGATGTATCTCAATATGTGGTTGGGTTGTTAGTCGGTCTGCTGTCTGGTCTTTAGGTTGTTCTCTCATTTAAAAAAAAAAAAAAAAAAAAAAAAATGGGGTTCGTACGTACGCCTTCAAGACATTCGTACGTGGAGGGGGACAGATCTTTTTGCAACGTACGAACGCTCCTAGGACGTACGAACGTGTTGTTTGACAGAAGTTTTTTTTGGGGGGCTCGACGTACGAACGTTCTTAGAACGTACGAACGTCTTTCATACAGTTCGGCCCATTTGCTGTTTAAATTCAAATTTTTGTTAAACCAAAGGCCAACTGTTATATCAATCGTGTTCCCTCTTCTTTGGCACACTACAAGCAGTTACCTTTTTGGTTCCCTTGCTCGTCTTAGGAGATATTCCTCTTCTCTCTTCTTGCTTGTTGTTGTTCTCCTTCTTTGGTGGTTGTTTCTTGCTCAACTCAAGCAGTTTTTTATTTTTGGTGTATACTCTGTTCTTACTCAGGTAAGTGAATTTGAATTCTTCTTATATTCTTCTTCTTCTTCTTCTCTTTATTCTCTTAGTATTGTTGGGTTGCATGATTGTTCTCTACAGTTTCTTTTAGCTATGTTTTTTTTATATATATATTTTGTTTGTTTTGGTTGGTGTTCCATTTCATTAATTGAAATTGGTGGATGGTTTGTTTATCTCAATGTCTTGTTGCTTCCTCTCTTATTGTTTATGGTTTGTCGTATATTTGGGTGCTTGCTATTGCTTCATTGTTGTCCATCGCATGTCTCACGATTCTGCACATCAAGTGTTTGATAAAATGCCTCAATGACCTTGCTGTTGTCTATTTCGTCAATTTTCTTACATCTTTGGTTTGTTTGTTGCTGTGATTGTGTAGATAATGGCTTCAAAGCGCGCACGCACCACTCGCTCCACCACGACATCCGTGTCTAAGGGTGCATCATCTTCTCGCACTCCACGGGGTAGAGGTTCCACTCCGGGCTTGTCGCCTCATCCCCCATCCCTTGGGGCTCATCCTCGGGCTAAGGCCATTGTTCCCGAGCGGTTCTTTGACTTGGGAGAGATCGCTGTCACCCCTCTAGGGGCTTCCCAACTCGGCAACATAGCTTCATTCTTTGAGGCTCGGAATTGGTTAAGGGTGGCTCAACCAATCACCAAGTACTCGGTTGAGCATACGATTGCCTTCTACGAGACGAAGACACCCTCATCGAATCGCTCGAGTTTTTCAGTTTTAATTGACGGTCGGCGATACACCATTTCTCCGAAGGTGATTCGTGAGGCGTTGGGGATTGATGATGATCTTCTCTCTGAAGAGGCTATTCACGTTAGGTGGCCCATTCCGGATGCGATTCAGATTGACTTTGTAGATCAAGTTCAGAGGATGTTCATCGATGGTGTCACGGAGAGATATCATGCCAAGTTCTACAGCGCCATTCTTCTGCACATGGTTGCTCATTCCAACATCTACCCTACAAAGGGGAACAAGATCATCATGACTGACGACATGGTCAAATTGGTAGTGTGTATGTCGGTGCATCATCTTCATCTTTCTGAGGTCATCTACACACGGATGCTTCAAATCGATGCAGCCAAGGGTACTCTTCCTTTCCCTAGCTTTATAATGACAATACTCAAGCACTTGGGTTTTCAGGGACAATATATGGAGGTGAGCCCTCCGAGGTTTGTTGGTCATGACTGGGTCAATGCCATCAAGAAGGGCTGCCAGTCTAGGAAGGCTGCTTTTGAGTCCGTGGGTGCGCGTCTGACGCATCATCTAATTTGGGGAGGAAGGGCTCTTGTTCGTGATGATGATTTTGATCGGGCACTGACTTCTAGACGCCCCGTCTCAACCTCAGCTAGGGGCAATCGGGCAGTTGCAGCTGTTGACGCTCGGGTTTCTTCAATTCGCCGTCATCAAGATCATATGGATGCTCGGTTAGATCGTTTTGGAGTCATCCTATCTCAGCATGATGTTATGCTCCGTGATCTTCATAGGATGAACGTAGCTCAGATGCGTCATCTTCAGCTAGATTTTACTCCTATCGACCTGCCTCCATTTCCGGAGGACGTACCTCCAGTTCCAGGTGACATTGATGGTGATGACTCTGATAGAGAGAGTGAGGACGAGGGTGTTGGTGAACACAGTGATGGTGACTCAGAGTCCGAGTAGTTCTTGTTCTGGTTTACTTTCTACATTTTTGTACTTAACATTGCTCTTTTGTTATCTCGTTTTTGTTTCTATACTTCGATGTTGAATTTGTTATTGGATATTGCTGTTTTAATATTAGTTCTAGGTTCTTTCTGTTTTGCAGAAAATTCCTACTAATTAGGTAATGGACCTCCCTAATCGGGCCCATGTTCGGTTTATTCTTGTTTTTCCTATATATATAGGAGTCTTCTCTTCTTTTACTCCTATTGTGTCTTCTTATCTCCTTCTAGTTCTGTCTTTGTTTTTCAGAATTTTCAATGGCAGAGTATGAACTTCATGGGGTTTTTGTTCCGGCTGTTGGTTATGTGTCGTTTATGGTAATGGAATACAAAAACAATGCAAAGGTTTGTCGTTTATGTCGTGTTCCCCATGGGTATGACTATATTCATCGACCTTTCCTTAATCCATGCTTGGTTCATGTCAATCATTGGGAGAGACTACCGGGACATCTTCAAAATCACATCTTGGAGTTGGTTGGGTACCCGAAGGTTCAAGGACTTGCTGCTCCTCTTACCGACTGTGGCTTGGACAGCAGAATTGAGAAGTTATTTTGTACGAGTACATGTCTGGAGGAATATGATGATCATGTGATAGCTCGGTGGAATAGATTTTCGGCTCGTGCGAGAGCTTTATGTCCCTTCTTAAGCTTTATGTTCATGTGATAGTTCGGTGGAGTAGATCTTCTGGTTAACTTAAGCTTTATATTATGTCTTTTCTGTTTCTTATGTCTATGGATTCCTATGTTTGGTTCGTAGTTGGTTTCATGAGACTTTAAGAGTTCGGTTAGGTTTTATTTTTTTATCATTAATTGTTTGGTATTGAATTCTTTTCTGGGTTATTTGTCTATTACTGTTATTTATTGTTCTTCTTGTTGATTGGTTAGTTTGTTCACTTGTTGTGACAAAAAGGGGGAGATTTATGACTCTAATACTAACAATCGTTTCTTTGTTGTTAGGATATTTTTGGGTCATGTTTCAGGTATTCTACACGTATGGGGGAGTGAACGTATTAATGTTTGTAGAGGTTGTACAGTTATGGGGGAGCTCGAGTGTCAAAATTTTGGAGCTCATGAAGTATGGGGGAGTTGCTCGAAGGAACCTTTGTTGATTCCTTGATTGATTCGAAAATTCTTAGTTGCTTCCGTGCGGTCTCTGATGTTTAAAGCGTCTTGTTCAAGAATTGGTGACTCGGTACGTGTTCTACCTTGAGTGATGTTATAGGCATGATTTATAAATGCCATGGTTTGGTGTTGTAAGCACGTTTTATAAGTGCTATTAGAGTCATAGGTTTTTGTCACAAAATCAATGTCAAAGGGGGAGATTGAAACCGGCACGAAGTGGTTTGACATCAATTTTGTGACATTGGTCGTCCTTGGTTATTTCGCTTTGAGTTCATTGTTAAGAAAACCTTGTTGTACGCGCGTCGTCCCGTGTCCTTGTCTTCGCGTCGTGTGTCACAAGTATCATGTTTGAGTCAGGACGTACGTACCTCTTCAGGACGTACGTACGTATGGTATGTCAGCAGAAAGCTAGTTTGGTCTGGACGTACGTACCTCTTCAGGACGTACGTACGTATGGTATGTCAGCAGGTTTATTTCGGTTTGAGACGTACGAACGTCATATCGACGTACGTACGTCCAATGTTGGTTTTCACAAATTCGGCCCATTTTCCTTGGTTTTCAACCCTAAGTATAAATAGGGTTTCTCTTCCAAAGAACAAGTCAGTTCTTTGGCCGTCCATTGTTCTTCTAGTTCTGGAGTTTTGGTATTGAAAGTGTTTGTGGCTATTGAACTCAATTCCCTTCTTCCCCCTTCTCTCAATTAATAAATCTGTGATCTTCTAAGTGTTATTGTGAATTCGGCTTCGAGTCTTCTTGTGTGTTCATCAAGAAGTCGAGTGTCTTGTGCGTACATCAAGGTGCTCTGGTGAAGTCAAGGTGTTAGAGATAACCTGGAGTATCAACTCGCAGTGAGTGCAGGTAGTTGGTAGGTTTGTAAATCTCTTTCATCTAGTGGATTATTTGTTGTCATCAAGGCAACCGTGGACGTTTCCCATATTGGGTTTTACCACGTTAAAAACTCCTGCGTGTTATTTACTTTCTGCATATTGTTTGGTTTGTTTGAATATTCAGTTGTTAAGTTAGCACTATTTATAGTTTCTCACCCTCTGGCAGTTTCCAGTTGAACGAATGCAGAAGTGACGCAAGTAAGTAGGGTACCATTCTTTCTGCCAGGGGAATTCCAACACATATCCTCCTTCCAGATCCAAATGGTATATAGTTCGGATTTTTGCCATTATAACCCCATTCGCATTCTGAACCAAGAAACCTATCTGGTTGAAATTCCAAAGGGTTTTTCCAGTATGTAATATCCCTCTGTATTGCCCATATATTCACCAAGATTTTGGTGCCTTTCGGGATCATATAACCACTTACAGTACATGATTCACTTGGGCATTTCGGGAATGAGAGAGGGGCACCGGGATGTAAACGTAACGTTTCTTTCACTATTGCATTTAGATAATGCAATTTAGAACAATGGGCCTCTTCTAGTATATTGTTCACTCCCACAACTTCGTCGATTTCTTCTTGAGCTTTCTTCATGAACTTGGGTTCTCTCAACAACTCTGTCATCGCCCATTCAACTGTTGCTACTGATGACTTTGTGCCCGCTGCCAGCAGGTTCTGTTAAGAAATGGATGAGTTAGTATAAATCATCTATAAATTGCAAACAACCTGAAAACATAGAATCTGCATGAGTAGTTTCCAATTGTGCAACATGATTCACTTGGGCAATCAGAGAGGAAATGAAAGGAAGTAGACAAATTTTGATTAACAACAATAAGGCTTTAATGTCGGTCGTAGTGCAACAAAACTTGGAGAAAATCCTTCATCTCCTCTTTGTCTTCGTTTCCAAGCCGTTGATCAATTATAGTATCGAACTCGCTATGAAACCACATACACATCATCCTTGCCCGCTGTGCCAATCCCTGTATATCAAACTTAGCAAGAACTGGGAAAAGATCAGATATGTTAGGTGCTAAAAGTATAGGAACAATTTTCTCCAAAGCATCTCGAAACTTTTCTGTGAAATTTGCTATTTCTCCCCCTTCAGGTATACCGCCCCATATCATGTTGGCCATCACGTTGTACATAGTATGGAAGATATGATCCCCAATATCAATTGAGTTGAAGGTTTTTGAATAAATTGTGTTCACCGTAGTACGGATTTCTCTGCGACGATGATCATATAAAGCATCAAGTCGGGTACTATTTAACAATTCTTTAACACATATTTTACGTAGCATACGCCAATGGTCACCATGAGGAGACCAAACAATATCAGTACCACCCCATGAAGCAGCACTTGCTGCAGCTGTTCTATCACGGTTAGCAAAAATGTTATCATGATCTTTGTGGACTTCTTTCGCAATAGTGGCAGAATTTATAACAATACAAAGCCTTGTCTCCAATCTGATCTTCATGATCGGACCATAAGTTTCAGATAACTTTGCCAAGCACTTGTGAAGATTGGACTGATCGAGGGAGAAAATGTTTCCGACCAATGGGAGACCCCAAGGACCAGGTGGTAATGGTGGATTTTTTTTTTTGGCTTCTTGAATATCAAATGGTACCATATGATCACAGTAATTACTGCTATTAAACTGATGTACACATCTTTCAGATTGCTTCTTGGTTGCCAAAATGCATTAGGAATCATGGCTTAGAGAAGATGTATTCTATCTCCTACAGAATTATTAGAAGGAAGATACACATGTGACAAGGATTGAAAAATCCGACATACACATGAGTTTCCACTAGTTTATATATTAGAAAAAAAAAGAGTCAAACTATATAGGAGGCGGCAATATTTGCTATTATTGCAAAAGTGTATTTTTCTATTAGACTTATTTACTCTCAAATATATTTTTATATTTCTCTTAATTTAGGTTTTATTATTTTTTTAAATATCTCCACTCTAAAATAAAAAATTTCAATAAATACGTATAAAATTAGTTGGAGTAACTTGTTCAAATCCCATTAAGATTCATTGGCGAATGAACCCGTGGCTCAATGATAGCACCCCTCTCACTAAGTGGAGAGGTTGTGGGTTTGAAACACGTCAATAGCTGATTGTTGATATAAGTTTTCACACGTAATTTAAAGGGGTAAGAGTCCCCTCAACCTTGCTTGCCAATAAAAATAAAAAAAAAGTTCATCGTAGTAGTGTTTTATTTATCCCCCACTAGAAAATAGAACAAATAGTACCTATTTTGAACAAATAATTGTCTTGTTTATTTCTCAAGGAGGTGTACACCTTACCCTTCCTTTTAAAATGTTTCCTTAGTCTAAATGAAGCCTCATGTTATACATATGAAACCAAGTTACCAACACAACAGTATCGTTGACATTTATCGTCATGGATCCAACTAACGAGTTTTTTTTTTTTTTATTTAATACATAATCCAACTAATGAGTTGAAGAACTAAAGATTGAATCTGTTTAATATTCATGGTTACATTATTGCTCAAACGAAATATTGGTACATATTTCTCTCTTTATTTTATATAATTTCTATTTTCTGTTTGTGCAACGCAAGCTAACTTAATTACTAATTTTCTTTATTTATTATATATAATATATATAAAATAAGTTGGTCAATGCGGCATTGTTAAATATATGAGTACACAGTTGTAATACCCCGTATTTTCATATATTGTATATGATATTGCGTGTCTTATTGTGTGTATGTACTTGCTATGCTTGTTGTGTATTAGCTATATTTGTTAGGCTTTGCAGGTTTTCAGATTCAGTAAATTGTCAAACTCTAAGAGTTCAGTCGTCAGAAAAGCTGGAGAGCTCAGTCGACTGAAGGGTCTGAGAGTTCAGTCGAATGATCAAGACTGACGATTCAGGAAACTGATCTGGGTTGTTGTTGTGTTAGTTGGGTTAGGATTATGGCCCACTAGGTATTAAACCTAGGGCACGATCAGTGTAGGGGTACTACATACAACATCCAATCAAAAGCTGACACATGGCACAACACCTATAAACACCAGCTCAGGTGTTGTACGACCTGATTAACGTCGACCAGACCAAAGCCGAGCTCAAGGAAAAAAAGCATTGGCGACCTCACATTTAACCATGTGACAATATCTTCTGTCCAAATATAACGGGTACGTGATGAATTGATTACGCACCGTTGAGTAATCAATGCCTAACGGGGAATCCGCACGATCCTATGATTTGTGCTCTTCCATCTTCTATAAAACCAACAGAATTACGATGGTTTGATCTCGAAGTTCCACCCCCACGAGGTAGAGTACGTAAGTAATCTTGACAACATCAAGGTGCAGCCACTTCCGTCCTCAAACCTTCATCTTGGTCAGTTTAATCACGACCTGATTTAGTTAATACATTAATCTAGAAATAGGTTAATACATTTGGCGTCGACTGTAAGGATTCAATTGTATCTAAAAACCAACCCTCTCACCCAACTCAAATCTCGAGCAACTAGTTCTCCACTTATCTAATGGCCAATCAAGACGAGATTATCCAAGATCTCAGGAACTAACTTACTTATTTATAAGACGAGAACACCCAACTCAATGCCAGTGCAACCGATTCTGACACCAACAACGGTCAGACTGGAGTCGCTACCACAAATAGCAACAACCGCAAGTACGAAGAACTCAACCAACAGTTCGCTGAATTCAAAGCCTCTCTGGCTGCAAGTCAACTTGAACGAGGTCGCACGGCAGAACAACTCGCGATCCAGTCCTTGCAACACTTTCAAGAATCCCCATTCACAAAGGAGATCCTGGAGCACGACCTGCCAAGCAAACTCAATGCTCCAAAATTCGATCAGTACTCATGCGTAGGAGATCCAACAGATCACATAAAAAGCTTCCGCAAATCACTACAACTGATCAAAGAGGATCATCTGTTGTGCCTACTGTTCCAATCTAGTCTCACTGGACCAGCGCTCGACTGGTTTCATCGCATCAAACCAAGATCAATCTGCTCGTTCAGCGAGCTGGAGAAACAGTTCGTCATCTTCTACCTACACAACAATAAGCGTCCAGTCACCATCGACGCAATGTTTAAGGTAGCGGCTTGAAAACACTAGAAAATGTGGATACCAACAAATGCTCATAAAAAAATTTCACTTTTATATTTTGGTCTTTTCTTCCCACATTTCATCAGGTATATAAGACAGCCTACGCGTCTTTGATCATTTCTTCAATTCTTCTACAGAAGAGAAACATGTGTTGGCGTAAAGAACACAACACAAAGAAGAAAACGTATAAGGAATCAACTGCAGTAAACCAGTTTTAGAAATACAAGGATTCAGCTGCAATAAACCAGTTTTAGCAATAAAAGATTTATAGTTACACCACCCCTACGAAATTAGTCAACATCTGTATTTTATAAAACTTATAATGGGGATGTAAGTGTAGGCATGTATTTAGGAAAGCTAATCAAGTGGCAAACTTGTTGGCTAAGTGAGCGTTAAAGAATGTTACTACCTCCGTCCCAAATTATAAGTACCTTATTCTTTTTTTGGTTGTCCCAAAGTATATGTCCATTTTCATGTACCTTTATCCGCAACTGGGTGAGCTTTTTTTGTACAGGCATGGGAATGTTGGTCTTTGGCTCAACGATAATGCATCCTCTCACTTAGAAGTCATGATGAAATCCACAATAGCTGATTGTTCGCAAAGTTACTCCACATAATTAAAAGGGTATGGGTCCCTTCAACCTCGTTACCAATCAAAAAATAAAATATTTGTGCTGGGATAGTATCTCTAGTGTATACATTAGACGATAATGTACATTTTATGCAGATAAATAAATGTAAAAAAAAAAAGTCTTGATTTTATAAACTTCATAAAATCGTGTCTCGTAAAAAAGAGTCAATCTATCTCTATACTACTATTATATATAAATCTGAATAAAATTCATGGGTAAGTCCCGGTTAATGAGAAATGAGCTTTAGAATTTTGTCATATAATTCTGACTAAAATACCCTTTTAGTCAAGATTTTTTAGTAAATTTACATAAAACTCTTTTAAATAATGGTTTTATCATAATTCAACATATTTTTATTTATGAACTGGATTTTTATTTATAAGCAAAAGGTCCAATAAATAAAAATAAAAATTAAATAAAAAAAATAATGAACTCTTATAAAATATTAAGAAAAACTACCCAAATTTACTTAAGAAATAATTATTTCATAAGATTCAATAAATTAATGTAATTTGTAATATTTAATAAATTAATAACTTAAAATCTAAATAGTAATCAGAAATGGATAAATTAAAATTAACCCGGCTAAGACACTAGTATTATTATTATAAATTTGAATAAAATTCAGGGATAAGTCCCAGTTAACGAGAATTGAGCTTTAGAATTTTGTAACACAAATCTGACTAAAATACCCTTTTAGTTAGGATTTTATCGTAAATTCACATAATACCCTTAAGTAATTGTTTTATCGTAATTTTAATGTATGGTTATTTATGGGTTAGATTTTTATATATGGGTAAGAGGCCCAATAATATAAAATATAAATAAATTAACAAATATTATGAGAATTAATAATTTTTAACTGTGACTTCTATAAGAAAATATTAAAAATAATTACCCAAAATTATTTCAAAAATATTTATTTCATAAAATTTAATAAATTAGTCTAATTTGTTATTTTTACTAACTTGTAAACATAATTAAAAACTTAAAACAATAATAATAACCATATACGAATAAATTAAAATTAACCAGTGCGTAAGACCGGTTAACAGTGCCTGAATTTAAATTAGGGCAACAATTATTTGCCATAAGTCCATAACGGAGGTAAATTTACACAATACACTTTAAATATTGGTTTTATCATAATTTAACATATTTTTATTTATGGACTGAATTTTATTTATGAGTAAAAGGTCCAATAATTAAATTAATAAAATACAATGAGAATAATGAATTTATTTAAGAAATAATTATTTCATACAATTTAATAAATTAGTGTAATTTGTAATATTTAATAAAATTAATAACTTAGAGCATCTCCAATAGTATCTCAACTTTGTAAGTTTAAGAGAAAAAACTCAAAAACCATCAAAAACCATCTCCAATGATATCTTAAATTTGATGAAATCTTAACATTTCATTAAACTTTCTCTTAAAGTTGAGAGTTTCTCAAACTTGAGTTTTACTAAATACGCGAAAGTACTACCTTTGCGCGGAACTACTACCTGTGCTTAGAATTTTTTTTAATTTTTTTTATTGAGTGGGTCCCACATTTCACGGTAGGGAAGAGGAAAAAAATCATCTACGCGAGAGTACTACTCTCGCGCACAGTTATTACCTGTGCGTAGACTCTTTTTCTAATTGTTTTTAATAATTTTTATTTTTTGGGCCCCACTTTTGTAGTATGTTTTAAGAAACCATTGGAGATGGGTGAAAAAACATCATCTTAAATTTATAAAAACAGCCAATGTGACATCGTAAATTTAAGAGACCATTGGAGATGCTCTTAAAACTCGAACGCTATAATTAGACACGGATAAAGGCACTAGTATATATATATAATGATCCTCGAAAGAAGATGATCAAGTAGTTGCATGATTGAGGTTTACTTTTTTTATTTGCGAAAAATTTAGGCTGGCCCCATTTTGTATGTGGCCATGAGGAGCTTAAAGTTTCTGATTTATTTGTGTTCATGCTTAAAACGTTAGACATTTACTAAGGAAAGTAATAGCAACTTACCTTATATTATGAAGCAAGGTAGGTAGCATTAGTTTTTAAAATTGTATATGTTGCATGCTCATCTTTTCCTTTCCATTTGAACTTATAAAACCTGTAACCATTCCATATTCACATGCAAACAAACATTCTCTTCTCTGCAGTTTCATCTATTGATGGATTCCACTATCTTATGGAGCAAGGTAGCATTAGTTATTCCCTACTTCTTCTCTCTCTTAGCTTTCTTGGTGTTGTTAGAACAAATCAACTACTGGAAGAAAAAACGTTCACTTCCAGGTCCTCTTCTAGTCTACCCTATCTTAGGAAATGTTATATCTCTTATAAAGAACCCTACCAAATTCTGGGAATCACAAGCTCTTACCGCTAAATCTTCTCATCATGGTCTTTCAGCTAACTACGTCGTTGGTTGTTTCATTGTTTACGTTCAAAAGGCAGAACTTTCTCACAAAATCTTCTCCAATGTTCGCCCAGACGCTTTCAACCTTATTGCCCACCCTTATGGTAAAAAGATTTTTGGTGAACATAATCTTATTTATATGACAGGTCAAGAACATAAAGATCTTCGTCGTAGAATGGCTCCAAACTTCACTCCTAAAGCTCTCTCAACTTACATGACGTTAAAGCAAAACATCATACTTGAACATCTTAAGAATTGGGAGAAGTTGGCTTCTCAGAATCTTACTGTTCCTATTGAACTTCGACTTCTTTGTCGTGATATCAATCTAGAAACTTCTCAAACGGTTTTTGTTGGACCGTATTTGAGTTCGAAAGCCCGTGCAGATTTCAATAAAGATTACATTCTATTCAATGTTGGATTAATGAATATGCCTATTGATCTTCCTGGTTCTGGATTCAGCAAGGCAAAGTTAGCCGTTAAACGTTTAATTGACATTTTAACTGACTGTGCTAAAGAATGTAAGTCCCAGCTCAAGTCGGGTAAGGAACCATCATGCTTGATCGATTTTTGGATGCAAGAAATCTTGAACGAGATTGACAGCATGCCGCAGTCCGGGGTCAATCAATACCCGCCGCATTCAAGTGATATTGACATTGGTAGTTATTTATTTGATTTTCTTTTTGCAGCTCAGGATGCTTCTACATCGTCATTGTTATGGGCAATAACGTTGTTAGATCAACATCCGGCCGTACTAGCAAAGGTCCTAGAAGAAGTGGGACGGATATGGTCACCTGAAACCAACACACTAATTACAGCGGAGCAGTTAAGGGAAATGAAGTACACTCAAGCAGTAGCTAGAGAGATCATAAGGTACCGCACACCAGCAGCTATGGTACCACACATTGCACGGGAAGATTTTCCGTTGACAGAATCATATACAATTCCAAAAGGAACAATTGTTTTTCCTTCTATATTGGATTCGTCATTGCAAGGATTTATTGATCCAGAGCAATTCGACCCTGACAGGTTTTCTGAAGAACGACAAGAAGATAAGATTTACAAGAGGAATTACTTAGGGTTTGGTATTGGGGCACACCAATGTATTGGACAGCGGTATGCCCTAAATCACCTGGTGCTTTTTATCGCAATGTTCACATCCTTGTTTGATTTCAAAAGACACAAATCAGACGGCTGCGATGAGATTATTTATGTTCCTACTACTTGCCCTAAAGATAATTGTCTTGTTTATCTCTCAAGAAGTTGTACACCCTACCCTTCCTTTGTTTCCTGATTCTGAAAAAGGCCTCATGTTATACATATGAAACCAAGTTACCAACAGTATGGTTGACATTTATCATCATGGATCCAATTAATAAGAATTTAAGATTGAATCTGTTTAATATTGATAGTACATTATATATGGGTCAATGTGGCATTGTTAAATATATGAGTGCACAGTAAGGCTTTCTATATAACGTGTATAGATGTTATTACTAAATTATTGTTGCGCTATGTAGAATAGCTAGTCTGGGTTCGGTGTGTTGAAGTGCCAAGGGGTTTGGTAGCACTTGGGACCAGTAAGGCTTACTATATAAAAAATAACAACACTTGGTCTGCAGGTTTTGCAAGCTCTTGGTATTCCTTTCGTCTGCAACACTAATTTCATAAGCTCTTTTGTACTGCTCTCAGCGATGGCCCTCATCTTAATTTATCCCAGACGAGTCTTCCACTGTGCTAATTAACATCGTGTAATGCCCCTGGGTCATGATGCATGAGAACATGTACACCGTTGAAATTTCCTTCCTCGGCTTCCTTCTGAAATATCCAACAATTATGGATGGAATGAGCTGGGAGAACAATATCCACAAGCAAATGAGGTGTATGAATTTGCGTTGTACTCATTAACAGTTGGTACTATCTTGTTTATCACCCACTCGATCCGCTTCTTTCATGTTAGACTTAATACTGGTGTCATGTTTAGACTTTTAAATTATCAGCTGGCTGGCTCAGCACATTTTTTTTAATGGAAATAAAAAATTTTATTGAAAACTTAAGGAACTGAATTACACAAAAATAGAAGACAACTGCATTACAAACTGCGCTACAGTTGAGGTCATATCCAAAGAAGTCATCAAACCATCTTCTCCAACACCCCATCACCTTAAAACTTTCAAACTCTCACTCTTAGATCAGTGGCTCAGTGCACTCCCCCATTCATGTACCCATCATTATGTTTTACTCTGCCAATGATGAAAACAAAGTCAAATATGCACAAAAGCAAACTGGTCATTTGAAAAAAATCATTATCAGAGATCTTAACTCATTTCTACCCATTGGGTGGAAGGATTAGTGAGATTACTCTATTGATTGTAACGATGAGGGTATTGACTTCTTCGAAGCTCGAGTGTCTGGTGATCTCTCCCTCGTTCTTAAAAAGACCTGTCCCGGCCTGACGAGCTAGATCAACTACTTCCAAGGCCAGGTGACTTTTATGTATTGGGTCCAAAGGCATTGTTGTCCATTCAGGTAAACATTTTTTATTGTGGAGGAATGGCAGTAGGTGTCTGCATGTGGCATAAAGCAGGTGATACGTCTTCTTTCAGTTTATTCCTCAGGAGTTGGGCATCCCTTACAAAGGGTGACAATTTTTTTTTTTTTTAATATAAATTTAAATTTTATTGATAAGCTCAACGAATTACACAAAAGTAGAGGACAAACGCGCTATAAACTGCGCGGCAAGTCCTTTCTGGATAGCAAACCCGATTCTCCTAAATACATATTCGTTCGAACCCGCAGTCATCACGTTGATATCCATTACCTTCTGCACTCTCCTGAGGAGCTCAACTGCTTCTGAGCCTAGCAATCCAAATATGTCAAATACAAAGGGGATGAAACTATGTTGGTTAGCCCTACAAGCTCCGTCATGTTTCTCCACCTTTGCTGCTGCTGCATTGCTAGCTGCTAGCCCCACCTCAAAAATCCCAGCCCAACCATCGGGGACGCCCCTATAACATCAACACACGCATGTTTACCTTCAGACCAGTTGTAGACTAGAATATCAGCAGGACGTAATGTCGATCTTCCTTCCTAAGGATCAGTAAGAAAGTTAACAAGAGCCTCCTTCTTAACCTGTACTCCAGCCCGCCAGAACACATAACACAAGATATCTCTAACGTGGTCATGCCTCCTTTTTTTTTAAAAAAAAAATAAAATAAAATAAAATTGGTCTATTAGTCATGGCCCGAAGGCTTACAAGGACGGCCCAAAGGGCTTACAAAGACAAGGCCCGAAGGCTACTGATGCTACTACCTAAGCGTCCACAACGCCACCTTGCAACTCGAGCAATTCTGCTACTTAGGGACTTGCTTTCGCTGAAGAACACCTAACTACATCATCATCATGGGAGAACACCTAACCACATATCATCATCATAAGAACATGGGCCTCCTAATCTCGAACTAGGCCCGAAGGCTGACCCACCTAAGAATTACAGAGAAATTCCTCCAAACTGGAAATTGAACTCACAACCTCTCACTCGTGGGAGTGTTTGAGAGGGATAACAAAGGGTGACAATCAAACTCCTAAACCCAAGCTAGACTTGACATCCCTGTTTCCTCCTAAATCAGACATGCAATCTTTTGCACTTCCTAGTGAAGGTCTAATACAAAAGTTTGTGACCAAGAGATATGTTGAACACCCAACACGGGTAGAGGCAGTTTGCACACTCATATGGAGATGTTGTTCAGTTTTTGTTATTTTCAGTTTTGGTATGCTGTAGAACAACAGTCATAACGTTTTGGTCGGTACTCTGAATGGCGATCTGTCTTTTGGGTTGGAAAGAGGACTCTCTCATCTTTCCAATGGTATAAGGCACGTTATCTGGAGGTACGTATTTTGGCAGAAACATGGCTCCAAAGTTCTGACAAGAAAAGTGTCTCTGGACAACAATTCTGACAGATTTATTGCCTCTAGACGGTTAAGTGTCTATAGGCCTATTTTGGACCCATGACATGGTAAAACCTAATTTACCTTGTAATACACTATATAAAGCCATGATGATGTAGGAAACCTTAAGAAGTTTAGAAGCCACATTAAAATAAAGTCCAAGGGAGTTTTGAAACAAACAACTGCTAGCTCAGTTGGTTTGTTATCCCTCTCAAACACTCCCACGAATGAGAGGTTGTGAGTTCGATTCCCATCAAAAGTGTTTGTGGGAATTTCTCATGTAATTCTTAGGTGGGTCAGCCTTCGGGTCTGGTTCGAGATTAGGAGGCCCATGCTCTTATGATGATGATGTAGTTAGGTGTTCTCCTATGATGACGATGATGTGACTAAGTGTTCTTTAGCGAAAGCAAGTCCCTGAGTAGCA
Organism: Aquilegia kansuensis; assembly: GCA_020826895.1. Taxonomy (NCBI): domain Eukaryota; kingdom Viridiplantae; phylum Streptophyta; class Magnoliopsida; order Ranunculales; family Ranunculaceae; genus Aquilegia; species Aquilegia kansuensis. Next base: position 43,984,628 of record CM037004.1, on the reverse strand, counting down.
GAATTGCTCGATTTGCAAGGTGGCGGTGTGGACGCTTAGGTGGTAGCATCAGTAGCCTTCGGGCATTGTCTTTGTAAGCCCTTTGGACCCTGTCCTTGTAAGTCTTCGAGCCACGATTAATAAAAAAAAAAGTGGTAAAATGTTTTTAGTTTTGAGAGATTCAAAACATGGAGATTTAAGGTTTGGAGGCTTGTGAAACTTGGGAGCAATCTTTGTATGGGGGATTTATAGGTTTGTATTCTTCTTGTAAAGGGTGTGAGGTTGAGTTATGTGAGATATGATCTCATCTTCTAATCCTTTTGGTGGAAGATAATAAGGTTCTTTGTTTTGCTTGTAGTGGTTTATTCCCCGTGAGGGTTCCACTACGTATATCTTGTGTATTGGTTTCGTTTTTCTTATTATTATTGTTTGCTTCTTCTAGATTTTGGGTTATTCCACACTTAGGGTTTATTGATTTTATCATCGATTTTCCCAACAATTTGGTATCAAAGGCATTAGGTTAAAATTTTCGAAGTATGATATTAAGAAGTTCAATGGAGTCATGAACTTTGGTTTATGGCAAATTCAAGTTCGAGATTACTTGGTGATGCTCGAATTGGATGATGCACTTGATGGTCCTCCTCTTGTACCGAAAAATGGTCAAAAGAGTTTAGGAAACAATGCAGAGATGGAAGAAAAGATCGATGATGCATGGAAAAGGAAAGATCGGAAGGCAGCAAGTCAAATTCGATTGTGTCTGGCGAAGAACATCCTAGCAAACGTTACTTTAAAGGGAGTTTCTACGGCAAAAGAACTCTGGGAAAAGTTGGAGAGTTTGTACATGGCAAAGACGCTCACAAATCGACTTCACCTAAAGGAGCAGTTGCATCTTTTGCACATGGAGGAATGTACTTCGGTTTCTGATCACTTGTCAACTTTCAATCCGATCGTTTCTGGTTTAGAATCCCTAGGAGAAAAGATTAAGGATGAGGATAAAGTTTTGCAATTGGTATGGTTACTTCCGGAGTCATATAAGCACTTGACAACAACGTTGCTGCTTTATGGTAAATCAAAGGTTACTCTTTCAGAAGTTACAGGTGCCTCGATTTCTTGGGAAACACGTTCAAAGAATGGTACAGGTAAAAGTAGTGATTCTGGTTGAGCTTTGGTAGCACATGGGAAGAAGACAAAGTGGAAAAAACATCGTTTTTTCGGTAATTGCTATAAGTGTGGTCGTCTTTGTCACAGGATTGTTTGCCAGAAGATGATGGAACTAATTCGGCAAAAGGTTCCCATCATGCTAATCTAGCGGTTTCCCCTAGCGATGATGAGGGAGGGTTTTGTTTTGTGATGTCTACGTCGGTTACACAAAACGAATGGTCGCTAGATAGTTGTGCCACGGAGCACATGTGTGCTAATCGCTCATATTTTAGTCGGTATGAGGATTACAGGAGATGGCTCGGGTATACGACTAAAGAGAGCCGGTTATGTTCACTTAAGGATGTTTGATGGTAATGTTCATTCAATCCAGGCTGTCAAACACGTGTCGAGGTTAAAGCGGAATATAATTAGTCTATCAAAGTAAGATTCTGCTGGTTATAATTACTCTTGCTATGGTAGAGTAATGAAGGTATACTGAATAAACACTTTTGTCATGGAGGGAAACCAACGTAGAGGCTTGTATATACTGTGTTAGGAGAAGCAGTAACCGGTCGGATGTTAGAATCATCTAAGTTGAAAATTAAGGATGGTTATTCTCATAGAGATTCTACATTAGGTGGAGTTCAAAGAATCCGGATGACAAAGAAGTGGGTTCCAAAGGTGGGTAAGTCCAAGGAAAACTTGGACTTGCATGGTCGACATTGTTGATCGGTACCCGAAAGGGTCGAGTAAAGCAAAGAATTGTGTTGGTGATCTAGAGATCCGGTTGAATTCATACAATGGTAGCGCATTTGTAATTTGAATTTTGGTTTATGGAGATTGGCGTTCGTGTCGGCTTAGATTTGACAATCTTCGTCGAGGTGGAGAATTGTTGTTCAGTGTTTTGCTATGTTTAGTTTTGACATGCTGTAGAAAAACAGTCATAACTTTGTGGTTGGTACTCCGAATGACGATCTGTCTTTTGGGTTGGAAAGAGGACTCTCTCAGCTTTCCAATGGTATAGGGCACGTTGTCTGAAGATATGTATTTTTGGCAGAAAGATGGCTCCGACGTTCTGACAGGAAAAGTGTTTCTGGAAAGTAGTTCTGACAGATTTATTGCCTCTGGACGGTAAAGTGTCTATGGGCCCAAATTTAGGCCCTTGATGTACCATAATTTTTCCTTATAACACTATATAAGGTCATGATGGTGTAGGAAACCTTAAGAAGTTTAGAAGTCACATTAAACATAAGTCTAAGGGAGTTTTGAGAGATTCAAAACTTCGAGATTTAAGATTTTGAGGCTTGTGAAACTTGGGAGCAATTTTTGTTGGGGGATTTCTAGGTTTGTGTTCTTCTTGTAAATGGTGTGAAAGTGAGTTGTGTGAGATCTCATCTTGTAATCCTTTTTTTGTGGAAGATAATAAAATTCTTTATTTTGCTTGTAGTGGTTTATTCCCCGTGAGGGTTCCACCACGTATATCTTGTGTATTGGTTTCATTTTTCTTATTATCATTAATTGTTTCTTCTAGATCTTGGGTTATTCCGCACTTAGGGTTTATTGATTTATTATCGATTTTCCCAACAATTATAAAGAAACTTAAACTATGTGACAATTAAAAAGCTATAAATGAACTTAGTTTTAACAAGTCTGAATATGCGACAAAACTGAAGTTACATGTTTTTTTTTTTGATAAGTTTTCACTTTACTAATAAACCACTAAAGATTACAAAAGACTTTGGACATTAGCAAGGAGCTAAAAGCCCAATAAAAACCCCAACAAACCTTGCCCCCAATACAAAGCCCTAAAAAAACTTGGGCTGATAACCCATAACAGACCCCCATGATAACATCCATAAATATCATCCCCCAAAGAAAGCCACACTTGCAGCCACCTATTGGCCCAGCCCATGTGACTTTCAAACCCTAGATAGACCTCAAAAGTGCGCCACGTCATCATCATCTTCTCCAAGTGCAGCAAACTCCGGTGACAAGAAGTACCAACCCGTTCCCCATCGCATCCCCGATTAGAGTTCATAGCTTCCCGTTCTTCCTTTCTTCACCTTTGAACAAAGGTCCAGTGTCTCCCCCACTTACAAGAAAAAACTTTGACAAGCTTGAAATTGAGAGCCCTCCCCCCTTTACAACACCACCAAGTAGGCTTTATGTTGCCCCTCTAAACCCATCTGAAGACCTTATTCTTCAATTATATTGCCCTGCCAAGAATGCCATCCTCATGCTTCCCCATAACCAGATCTGAACATCCTTGCATCACCATGCATAACCAGATTTGAACAACATTGAATCCGCATTACCGGATCTGAAGACCTAGCAGTATCCCCAACCAAAACCCATCCTAGTAACCGCAAAACCAAAATGGATCAGATCCACGGCCAGTCAACGGCTTCGGAAGCCGAACTGGCCATGGTCAAGCTGGACTGAAGTTACATGTTAAGCTACACTTTAATGAGAGTGTAAATAAAATCAAAATTTCGACGAAAATCCTGAAGAGTGAAAAATCCTAAAAAGACAAATATCATAGGATGTGCAAATTCGTTTAAATACATTTAGAAATATAGTTACAGCTTACCTTCGCAAAATGAAAATAAATAAATATTGGTATAAACCTAAAAGAACAATACTAAAAGCTTAGAAATTATTTGCTCTGTTCTTTATTCCCACATTTCATCAGGTATAGTTAGGGGTACATACAAGACAGCCTTCGCGTCTTTGATCATTTCTTCCGCAGATGAGAAACCATCTGTGTTGGCATAAAAGAGGTGAAATATTCTACACATATTCCAAAATATATCTTTGCAAGCTCTCGGCACCACACTTCCCTTCGTCTGCAACACTAATTTCATAAGCTCTCTCGTACTGCTTTCAGCGATCGCCCTCATCTTTATCCCAGCCTCTTCCACTGTACTAACGTCGGTGTCATGATGCAAGAGAACATGTACGCCGTTGAAACTTCCTTCCTCGGCTTCCCTCTGAAAGATATCCAACAACAATTACTGACATTAGGACTGACTCAATAAAAGATGATATGTTAAACCAACTACAGAATATAATACCTTGAATCCTTGATAATCATTGTAGTTACGGCCGCAAGTGCTCATAACTTTAAATAGATTATGGTACTCATGACTTCTAGCAACCTCGTCTGAAAGATGAGGACCGATAAAATAAAGAGCTGGGAGAACAATAGGTCCACAAGCAAATGAGGTGTATGAATTTGCATTGTACTCGTTAATAGTCGGTACTATCTTGTTTATCACCCATTCAGCCTCTTTCATGTCAGACTTAATCAAGTCAAGCCACTGTCGCAGAAAAATAAGTCCTCCAATTAGTATGATACTAATGAATGGAAGAAAGATGAATTAACAGTTATCAAGCTTAATATCTCACTATTTCAACAACATGTTTTGTGACATCGCGGTGTTGCCATTTGATTGCCTTTGCTCCCACCTCATTAATTGTATTTTGAAGCGCATAAAAGAGTATCTCGACTGTTTCAGAACAAATGTCTGTAGCTGAAACTCCATCCCATCTGTGTGTCAAACATAATCAGATCACTTATTTTAGATACTGTAAAAGTAAGAATACTAGAGTATACAGAGAAAATGTATATATACTTCTCAAGTAGTTCAATTAGATTTATCCGTTCTTCTCTAGAACCTCCTCCATCATAAAGGTCATCAACCTGTGCTGTGAGGAAAGCATTTTTGGCCCATGACAGCCGAGCGTCAGATAACTCTGGTGCAAACATGGTTGCTGCAGCAGATAAGTAACAGAATACCTCCTTCTGTCTAGCAAAAGCAAGCTTATCTAATCGGTTTTCTTTGACCCACCTGCTCATTTGAAAAGCATCATAACCATTGTTGAAGTATGGTTCGCATACGATTCAAAATATATTTAAACGAGAATACAAAAAAATCCGTACCTCTCAACTTCTTTCAGTTCTTTACGATGTATCATTTGACATAGATTAAAGTCCTCCACCGCCAATGTAATGATATCTTTGCCGTCAAAATTTATTGGCCTAATACAACCAAAGAAGAGTGTCGATATATATATTCCACATACTTTGGCATGAATTTGACAGTAAAGTGTACCTATATGAAGTTTTGAGAATTCGCAAGTTATTGGTATCGTAGTTTTCAATACTTCTTCTGTTCTCTAGACGATGCATATTGGCGTAGTAAGGATGCTTCAGAGCTACATTAACCTGATAGATGGACATTAATTGTTACATGCATGAGTACGAAAACATTAAAGTTCATAAGCATTTCGAAATGCATTGAACCCCTTTGAGAGGAATCATTGTAGATCTAACATCTAGCGTACTGTTACCTCTTTGCTAATGCATTCTGACAACTTGTTAGCATGCATTGAACCCTTCGATAATTCATCTTTTAAAAATTCACTCGACCATGATTTTTGTTCATCCAGATATAATTCATCAGGTAAAACAAATTGTGAAGCTCGATGTAACTCTAGAACAGCACCCATATCCTTAAGATATCCAGCAAGTGTATTCGAGAAACCCTCTTCATTAAATTGGGCTAACACATCTACATCAAATGTTTGAACTAATGCATTCAGTTGACGCTGGAAACAAAATTAAAGCACATTGTATGAGTTTCAATAGGATTACCTGAAGAGATGTCATATCCATGCATACGTAAGATCCGAAATGCCATGGCACATGTGGAGATATCCAAGAAAATCTCTTCATCGTTCATCAACCAGCAGCTGTTCATTTGGTCAATGTCATGTTCATAATGCTTTTGAATAATAAGAATACAATTCAATCACCAAAACAACACTAAAAATTCATAAATTTTTGTAGAGAAAGCAGAGTTTATAATGATTTTAAGGTGGAATACTTAGAAAGCTTCACCTGTATGTTTTATCCAAAACACTTTTAATTTCACTAGTAAAGTGACGAGCGATTCCCAAGCTTTCAAGACTGTCAACCAAACAGAGCTGAGTATATATATCCAGAGGATAAGCTGTTGGGACTAGAAACATGCAAGAAACCAACAATATATGAGACAAATAAGGATCAGAAAAGTGATGTATATATCGATATATAGTACACTAAAAACATGACAGTGTTTGTTACCTGCATTCCCATATCTCCCTACTACCGAGCGCAAATAATGGAGGCAGTTACTGTCTTGAAGTTGAGCTGCAGCAGCTGCAGTGGTGGACGGGGAATTAAAAAGAGATCCGTTCTTTCTCTGATATTTCAAAAGTTCATTCCAGTCATGTCCATTCCCTAGTCCTTCTGCAACATATGCTAGATAGAGTTTACTCCCCTCAGAGTTGCTTTCAATGCCTCTGAAAAATAAGACGGAAAGATGCACGGTGGAACAACTTAATTAGTAATTAACCAAACCAACACTGCGATAGATATGATGGGATTAAGGGACATGATATCACTAATAAAAGGCAAATGTTTCAATTTGATTACCTTTTTAACTCCAAGTCTCTTTTGTGCATGATGGTGTTCAAAGCTGTTGGTCTTAGATGAAGATTAATTCCCATTTTTTGAACATTTTCAATCATACCAGGAAATATAATATCAAACCCAATTGGAGTGTGCTGCTTCTCGTCTGTGACTGAAGCAAAATTAGATGTGATAAAACGAAGGCCTGCAAGGAGTGATCAATAGCCACATAAATATTTAGAATCTGATTTAGCGAGACTAATATGTATGAACATAACTGCATGGATGGATATAAGAATTTGAGGGATATATACCCTTGTTCACATGTTCTTCTCCTATATTCCACCTTTTAAGAGCAAGGATTGATGCCAATGTGGATGCGAGAGCGTCTTTTACCAACAATGGATGGCGATCGGTAAGACCCCAAGAGCCATCAGAAAGTTGATTCTCTAGCAACCAACTTAAACATTCTGGAAAGTAGGGTGATGCAGGGGAATTCAAAGATGGGACCATTGCAACCCAAGCAGTGTCATATGAAGATACTGACAGCTCAATTTTGTTAAACATTTGACTGATTCTTTCCTTAGTCTCCTCCGATTGCTGGAAAATGAACGAACGAGACAACATGATTCTTAGATACAGATATTGTTTGTGCATGTGTGTGTGTGTGTGTTTGTGCATGTGTGTGACTGTGTGAGCGCAAAAGAGCTGAGAGAGATCAGTATACCAGAAGAGATTTTTCTGGAAGTTTCAACGTCTTTTTACCACCGGGGTCCAATGAAATAGTAGCTTATCAAGAAACAAAAACAAGAACTCTTAGCATTAAAGTATAGTAATAACCAGCAAAAACAGAAACTGAATCAAATCATTGTTCTCAACATATATCAGTATCCGCTACTGATCGCACATCTGGGGATTTAAGTGAAGAAAAAAACCAACCTGAGATAGAAGAGGTGCAACACATTTTGGTTTTTGGTAAGAGAAGAGAATGGTTGGGATGTGATGAGATAAACATAACTAAATGGAGTAACGACAGAGAAACTGAACTGAACAAGCTAGGAAACAAATTGATTCTTGTAACTAAACAAGCTAGGAAACAAATTGATTCTTGTAACTAAACAAGCTAGGAAACAAATTTAAGCTTTATATAACTTTCACTTAAAAAGTGATGTTCATGGGATGTGTATCTAATGTACATGTTGGAGAAAAAGAAACTTCAATTGTGGTATTGATGATCATAGGATGATACTAAGGACTATCGACAACAAAACTATACACGCCTTTCCAGCTACGTTACCTTCTCACCATCGAGAAAAGTCCGCTTTTAGTTTTGATACTACAATCTATTCTACTATTATAAACCCGAATGAAATTCAGGGGTATTTGCCAATCACTGAGAATTGAGCTTTAGATCTACATTATTATTATTATTATTATTATTATTATTACATGATTTACATCAACTTGATTAGCATCTTTCTAAAAAAAGAAAAAAAAAATTCAACTGCAGTATCAATCAATAAATCAATTCCGGAGTAATTAAAGTATTAAACTACGAGAAGGTGTAGTCCGAGAGATGCCTAAAAAGATGCCTAGCCCGACACTAAGCATAGTTTTGTTGTCCTCATTAGCATCATCCTACCAGTGAATGTATCTATTTCTTTATAAATACTTGACTTAATTGGTAGTATTCTAATTTTGGTCAACAAATTATCCACTAACTACTAAGGTGTGTTATTCAAATTAGGCAACCAACTCTCAAATCATCCAATTTTGGTAATGTACTATCAAAGTACCAATTTGCATTCAATTTAGGCAATGTGAGTTTTGTCGTCCAATGGGAGACAATTAGTGTGGTATGGACTCATCTACAGGAAGATCCATCTGCCACAATTAGTGTGGTATGGATCCATACCCCAGACATATTGTGGTTTCAATAATCTACTATTGGAAACACTAAAACCTTTTTATTACTAAAACCATTGGAAACACCAAAATTCCTTAAAACCATCCTACGCGGCACCACTAAAAGTGTTTTACCATTGGGAATGCTCTTAGGCTGTGTTTGGTTCGTGGAATCTAAATTTCGGGAAACTGGTTATCTTTCTTAAAAAATGGAAACCAAATTCTATAACTTTCTTACGTGTCGGAATCTGCTTTCCAATTTCAGGGTTTTAGTCATGTTATCCACAACTGGGTGAGCTTTTTTTATACTGGGAATGTTGCGGTCTTTGGCTCAACGGTAATGCATCCTCTCACTTAGAAGTCATGATGAAATCCACAATAGCTGATTGTTGGCAAAGTTACTCCACGTAATTAAAAGGGTATGGGTCCCTTCAACCTCGTTACCAATCAAAAAATAAAATATTTGTACTGGGATAGTATATCTAGTGTATACATTAGACGATAATGTACATTTTATGCAGATAAATAAAAGTATATTTTTATAAAAAAAAAAAAAAAAAAGTTTTGATTTTATAAACTTCATAAAATCGTGTCTCGTAAAAAAGAGTCAATCTATCTATCTATAATACTATTATAAATCTGAATAAAATTCATGGGTAAGTCTCGGTTAATGAGAATTGAGCTTTAGAATTTGTCATATAATTCTGACTAAAATACCCTTTTTAGTCAAGGTTTTTTAGTAAATTTACATAATACCCTTTTAAATAATGGTTTTATCATAATTCAACATATTTTTATTTATGCACTGGATTTTTATTTATAAGCAAAAGGTCCAATAAATAAATAAAAAAATATAATAAACTCCTATAAAATAGGGGGATTTAGGTTTTGGTCATTAAACTTATATACTAATTAGGGAATGGACACTTATTTTTTGTTAATTAGGCTTTGGACATGAACGATAGGTGAACCAAACAAAATTCAAAAAATACCAAAATACCCTCACTTAAAATACATGTGAGTAGCACAAGACCAGTCTTCTAAACTTGGAAGAGACACGTTGCGTTCATTTACTGGTTTGATTTGCTTTATTAAAATTTGAACACTCATCTAATTTAAATTGCTAATCTCGAGGATTTTCTAACAAAAAAAAATTGATTTTTTTTTTTTTTTTTATCTTCTTTGGTTCATCTTTCTCTAAACACCTCCATTTCCAAATTGCTCACCTTGGTTTCATAGAGATTGAGTCTTGCCCTTGAATCAATCACCCCACAATTTGTCTATACTGCCATGATTTATCTGGAATGTGATTAAACATTTGTTAAGCTTTCATCAAAAATTCTACTCATCCACTGTATTAACCCTTCACCACCTACTTTCTCACCTTCATTCAAAACATAAACCATCAGCTTGGTTTCTTCTCACAAAGAATCCATTAACAACCTTGGCTTTCTTAACTTCAATTTGATTAATTTGTTATCCTCCAGATCAAAAGGACAAAACCCATTAACAAGAAACTTTATTTATGAGTTTGAAACCTCTAGACTATTTTCCAACAAAACCAAACCAATTCCCACAGATTCCATCATCATCATCATCATCAAAACCCATTAACAAGAAAGCAGTGGTTGTGAAGGAATTACAAGAAGCTCTTTTTTTCACTCTGCTCAACGCCTCTTCAAGCTCTCGAAACACCCAACAACTAATTGGAGAATGGGTTCTTCTTAGTGTGAATCAATTTTTTATTTTTATTTTTTTTTTAATTTCCATTATTTCTCCTCATAATCAGATTATTTATTGATTGATTGGTTTAAGAGAGAGAATCAGGTTAGTGGTGATTTAAAAGAGAGAACCAGGTTAGTGGCGGACTTATGGTAAAGGAGATGAAGAACGGCCGTTGGATTATTATAGTGATATAGTCATCTAGTTTGTCCCGATATTTTTTTTTTTTTTTTTTGATTTTAAGGTATTCAGGTGTAGTACACGTGAGTTTCACAGGAGCAGTTCAGCCATTTAAAAAAGAAATCCAGTTAAACCCGGTTTTTTGTCAACTCGAATCAAACCAAGTGTCCAAAGCCTAATTAACAAAAAAAAAGTGTCCATTCCCTAATTAGTATATAATTTTAGTGACCAAAACCAAAATCCCCCTATAAAATATTAAGAAAAACTACCCAAATTTACTTAAGAAACAATTGTGACTATTTAATTCCAAAAGGAACAATTGTTTTTCCTTCTGTATTGGATTCGTCATTGCAAGGATTTATTGATCCAGAGCAATTCGACCCTGACAGGTTTTCTGAAGAACGACAAGAAGATAAGATTTACAAGAGGAATTACTTAGGGTTTGGTATTGGGGCACACCAATGTATTGGACAGCGGTATGCCCTAAATCACCTGGTGCTTTTTATCGCAATGTTCACACCCTTGTTTGATTTCAAAAGACACAAACCAGATGGCTGCGATGAGATTGTTTATGTTCCTATTACATGTCCTAAAGATTATTGTCTTGTTTATCTCTCAAGAAGTTGTACACCCTACCCTTCATTTGTTTCTTGATTCTGAAAAAGGCCTCATTTTATACATATGAAACCAAGTTACTGAAAACCCAATATGTGCAATATGATACTAAAACAAACAAGAATAAAGCAGTAAACAATTAAAGAACACACGATATTTTTAACGTAGTAAAACCCAATATGGGAAACGTCCACGGTTGTCCTCGCGACAACAAATAAATCCACTAGATGAAAAGAGATGTACAAACCTATCAACTACCTACAATCACTACGAGTTGACACTATTGGTTATCTCTAACACCTTGACTTCACCAGAGTACCTTGATGTATGCACAAGACACTCGACTTCTTGATGAACACACAAGAAGACTCGAAGCTGATCTCAATATTCAATAAGGAAGAAGAAGATGAATGGGGAAGAAGAGAATGAGTTCAATCGCCAAAACAACCTAAACCAAAACCTAAACAAACTCCAAGACCAGAGATGAATTGGACGGCCAAAAAACTCGTTTGTTCTTTGGTTGAAAAATAATATATAGTTAGGGTTTTAGAAGAGAGAGAAAATGGGCCGAAACATGAAAACACACCACGACGTACGTATGCCCTAACTAGGTACGTACGTCCCTGAACTAAAAGGTGATTTGTCGAACAGGACGTACGTACGTCCTAACTATGGATGGAATGAGCTGGGAGAACAATATCCACAAGCAAATGAGGTGTATGAATTTGCGTTGTACTCATTAACAGTTGGTACTATCTTGTTTATCACCCACTCGATCCGCTTCTTTCATGTTAGACTTTTAAATTAATCAAATCAAGTTAATAGTGGTGTCATGTTTAGACTTTTAAATTATCAGCTGGCTGGCTCAGCACATTTTTTTTAATGGAAATAAAAAAATTTATTGAAAACTTAAGGAACTGAATTACACAAAAATAGAAGACAACCGCATTACAAACTGCGCTACAGTTGAGGTCATATCCAAATAAGTCATCAAACCATCTTCTCCAACACCCCATCACCTTAAAACTTTCAAACTCTCACTCTTAGATCAATGGCTCATTATGTTTTACTCTGCCAATGATGAAAACAAAGTCAAATATGCACAAAAGCAAACTGATCATTTGAAAAAAAAATCATTATCAGAGATCTTAACTCATTTCTACCCATTGGGTGGAAGGATTAGTGAGATTACTCTATTGATTGTAACGATGAGGGTATTGACTTCTTCGAAGCTCGAGTGTCTGGTGATCTCTCCCTTGTTCTTAAGAATCCTGTCCCGGCCTGATGATCTAAATCAACTACTTCCAAGGCCAGGTGACTTTTATGTATTGGGTCCAAAGGCATTGTTGTCCATTCAGGTAAACAACTTATATGTTGAACACCCAACACGGGTAGAGGCAGTTTGCACACTCATATGGAGGCGTTGTTCAGTTTTCGTTATTTTCAGTTTTGGTATGCTGTAGAACAACAGTCATAACATTTTGGTCAGTACTCCGAATGGGGATCTGTCTTTTGGGTTGGAAAGAGGACTCTCATCTTTCCAATGGTATAAGGCACGTTATCTGGAGATACGTATTTTGGCAGAAACATGGCTCCAAAGTTCTGACAGGAAAAGTGTCTCTGGACAACAGTTCTGACAGATTTATTGCCTCTAGACGGTTAAGTGTCTATGGGCCTATTTTGGGCCCATGACGTGGTAAAACCTAATTTACCTTGTAATACACTATATAAAGCCATGATGATGTAGGAAACCTTAAGAAGTTTAGAAGCCACGTTAAAATAAAGTCTAAGGGAGTTTTAAAACAAACAACTGCTAGCTCAGTTGGTTTGTTATCCCTCTCAAACACTCCCACGAGTGAGACCTGAGAGGTTGTGAGTTCGATTTCCATCAACAGTGTTTGGGGGGATTTCTCATGTAATTCTTAGGTGGGTCAGCCTTCGGGCCTGGTTCGAGATTAGGAGGCCCATGCTCTTATGATGATGATGTAGTTAGGTGTTCTCCTATGATGACGATGATGTGACTAAGTGTTTTTTAGCGAAAGCAAGTCCCTGAGTAGCAGAATTGCTCGATTTGCAAGGTGGCGGTGTGGACGCTTAGGTGGTAGCATCAGTAGCCTTCGGGCATTGTCTTTGTAAGCCCTTTGGACCCTGTCTTTGTAAGCCTTCGAGCCACGATTAATAAAAAAAAAAGTGGTAAATTTTTTTTTATTTTTGAGAGATTCAAAACATGGAGATTTAAGGTTTTAAGGCTTGTGAAACTTGGGAGCAATCTTTGTATGGGGGATTTCTAGGTTTGTGTTCTTCTTGTAAAGGGTGTGAGGTTGAGTTGTGTGAGATCTCATCTTGTAATCCTTTTGGTGGAAGATAATAAGGTTCTTTGTTTTGCTTGTAGTGGTTTATTCCCCGTGAGGGTTCCACTACGTATATCTTGTGTATTGGTTTCGTTTTTCTTATTATCATTGTTTGTTTCTTCTAGATTTTGGGTTATTCCACACTTAGGGTTTATTGATTTATCATCGATTTTCCCAACAATTTGGTATCAAGAGCCTTAGGTTAAAATTTTTGAAGTATGATATTAAGAAGTTCAATGGAGTCATGAACTTTGGTTTATGGCAAATTCAAGTTCGAGATTACTTGGTGATGCTCGAATTGGATGATGCACTTGATGGTCCTCCTCTTGTACCGAAAAATGGTCAAAAGAGTTTAGGAAACAATGCAGAGATGGAAGAAAAGATCGATGATGGATAGAAAAATAAAGATCGGAAGGCAGCAAGTCAAATTCGATTGTGTCTGGTGAAGAACATCCTAGCAAACGTTACTTTAAAGGGAGTTTCTACGGCAAAAGAACTCTGGGAAAAGTTGGAGCGCTCACAAATCGACTTCACCTAAAGGAGCAGTTGCATCTTTTGCACATGGAGGAATGTACTTCGGTTTCTGATCACTTGTCAACTTTCAATCCGATCGTTTCTGGTTTAGAATCCCTAGGAGAAAAGATTAAGGATGAGGATAAAGTTTTGCAATTGGTATGGTTACTTCCGGAGTCATATAAGCACTTGACAACAACGTTGCTGCTTTATGGTAAATCAAAGGTTACTCTTTCAGAAGTTACAGGTGCCTCGATTTCTTGGGAAACACGTTCAAAGAATGGTACAGGTAAAAGTAGTGATTCTGGTTGAGCTCTGGTAGCACATGGGAAGAAGACAAAAGGGAAAAAACATCGTTTTTTCGGTAATTGCTATAAGTGTGGTCGTCTTTGTCACTTGAAAAAGGATTGCTTGGCGGAAGATGATGGAACTAATTCGGTAAAAGGTTCCCATCATGTTAATCTAGCGGTTGCCCCTAGCGATGATGAGGGGGGGTTTTGTTTTGTGATGTCTACGTCGGCTACACAAAATGAATGGTCGCTAGATATAGTTGTGTCACGGAGCACATGTGTGTTAATCGCTCATATTTTAGTCGGTATGAGGATTGTTGTGGGAAGGTGTTTACAAGAGATGGCTCGGGTATACGACTAAAGAGAGCCGATTATGTTCACTTAAGGATGTTTGATGGTAATGTTCATTCAATCCAGGCTGTCAAACACGTGTTAGGAGAAGTAGTAATCGGTCGGACGTTAGAATCATCTAAGTTGAAGGTTAAGGGTGCACATTCTTATGGAGATTTTACATTAGGTGGAGTTCAAAGAATCCGGATGACAAAGAAGTGGGTTCCAAAGGTGGGTAAATGCAAGGAAAACTTGGACTTGCATGGTCATTATTGATCGGTACCCGAAAGGGTGGAGTAAAGCAAAGAATTGTGTTGGTGGAGATTGGCATTCGTGTCGGCTTAGATTTGACAATCTTCGTCGAGGTGGAGAATTGTTGTTCAGTTTTTTGCTATGTTCAGTTTTGACACGCTGTAGAAAAACAGTCATAACTTTGTGGTTGGTACTTTGAATGGCGATTTGTCTTTTGGGTTGGAAAGAGGACTCTCTCAACTTTTCAATGGTATAAGGCACGTTGTCTGGAGATACTTATTTTTGGCAGAAAGATGGCTCCGAAGTTCTGACAGGAAAAGTGCTTTGGGACAGTAGTTCTGACAGATTTATTGCCTCTGGACGGTAAAGTGTCTATGGGCCCAAATTTAGGCCCTTGATGTGGTAAACCATAATTTTTCCTTATAACACTATATAAGGTCATGATGGTGTAGGAAACCTTAAGAAGTTTAGAAGCCACATTAAACATAAGTCTAAGGGAGTTTTGAGAGATTCAAAACTTCGAGATTTAAGATTTGGAGGCTTGATAAACTTGGGAGCAATCTTTGTTGGGGGATTTCTAGGTTTGTGTTCTTCTTGTAAAGGGTGTGAGAGCGAGTTGTGTGAGATCTCATCTTGTAATCCTTTTTTGTGGAAGATAATAAAATTCTTTGTTTTGCTTGTGGTGGTTTATTCCCCGTGAGGGTTCCACCACGTATATCTTGTGTATTGGTTTCATTTTTGTTATTATCATTAATTGTTTCTTCTAGATCTTGGGTTATTCCGCACTTAGGGTTTATTGATTTATTATCGATTTTCCCAACAATTATAAAGAAACTTAAACTATGTGACAATTAAGTATAAATTAACTTAGTTTTAACAAGTCTGAATATGCGACAAAACTGAAGTTACATGTTAAGCTACACTTTAATGAGTGTGTAAATAAAATCAAAATTTCGACGAAAATCCTGAAGAGTGAAAAATCCTAAAAAGACAAATATCATAGGATGTGCAAATTTGTTTAAATACATTTAGAAATACAGTTACAGCTTACCTTCGCAAAATGAAAATAAATAAATATTGGTATAAACCTAAAAGAACAATACTAAAAGCTTAGAAATCATTTGCTCTGTTCTTCATTCCCACATTTCACCAGGTATAGTTAGGGGTACATACAAGACAGCCTTTGCGTCTTTGATCATTTCTTCCGCAGATGAGAAACCATCTGTGTTGGCATAAAAGAGGTGAAATATTCTACACATATTCCAAAATATATCTTTGCAAGCTCTCGGCACCACACTTCCCTTCGTCTGCAACACTAATTTCATAAGCTCTCTCGTACTGCTTTCAGCGATCGCCCTCATCTTTATCCCAGCCTCTTCCACTGTACTAACGTCGGTGTCATGATGCATGAGAACATGTACGCCATTGAAACTTCCTTCCTCGGCCTCCCTCTGAAATATATCCAACAACAATTACTAACATTAGGTATGACTCTATAAAAGATGATATGTTAAACCAACTACAGAATATAATACCTTGAATCCTTGATAATCATTGTAGTTACGGCCGCAAGTGCTCATAACTTTAAATAGATTATGGTACTCATGACTTCTTGCAACCTCGTCTGAAAGATGAGGACCGATAAAATAAAGAGCTGGGAGAACAATAGGTCCACAAGCAAAAGAGGTGTATGAATTTGCATTGTACTCGTTAATAGTCGGTACTATCTTGTTTATCACCCATTCAGCCTCTTTCATGTTAGACTTAATCAAGTCAAGCCACTGTCGCAGAAAAATAAGTCCTCCAATTAATATGTTACTAATGAATGGAAGAAAGATGAATTAACAGTTATCAGGCTTAATATCTCACTATTTCAACAACGTGTTTTGTGACATCGCGGTGTTGCCATTTGATTGCCTTTGCTCCCACCTCATTAATTGTATTTTGAAGCGCATAAAAGAGTATCTCGACTGTTTCAGAACAAATGTCTGTAGCTGAAACTCCATCCCATCTGTGTGTCAAACATAATCAGATCACTTATTTTAGATACTGTAAAAGTAAGAATACTAGAGTATACAGAGGAAATGTATATATACTTCTCAAGTAGTTCAATTAGATTTATCCGTTCTTCTCTAGAACCTCCTCCATCATAAAGGTCATCAACCTGTGCTGTGAGGAAAGCATTTTTGGCCCATGACAGCCGAGCGTCAGATAACTCTGGTGCGAACATGGTTGCTGCAGCAGAGAAGTAACAGAATACCTCCTTCTGTCTAGCAAAAGCAAGCTTATCTAATCGGTTTTCTTTGACCCACCTGCTCATTTGTAAAGCATCATAAGCATTGTTGAAGTATGGTTCGCATACGATTCAAAATATATTTAAACGAGAATACAAAAAAATCCGTACCTCTCAACTTCTTTCAGTTCTTTACGATGTATCGTTTGACATAGATTAAAGTCCTCCACCGCCAATGTAATGATATCTTTGCCGTCAAAATTTATTGGCCTAATACAACCAAAGAAGAGTGTCGATATATATATTCCACATACTTTGGCATGAATTTGACAGTAAAGTGTACCTATATGAAGTTTTGAGAATTCGCAAGTTATTGGTATCGTAGTTTTCAATACTTCTTCTGTTCTCTAGACGATGCATATTGGCGTAGTAAGGATGCTTCAGAGCTACATTAACCTGATAGATGGACATTATAATTGCTACATGAGTACGAAAACATTAAAGTTCATAACCATTTCGAAATGCATTGAACCCCTTTGAGAGGAATCATTGTAGATCTAACATCTAGCGTACTGTTACCTCTTTGCTAATGCATTCTGACAACTTGTTAGCATGCATTGAACCCTTCGATAATTCATCTTTTACAAATTCACTCGACCATGATTTTTGTTCATCCAGAAATAATTCATCAGGTAAAACAAATTGTGAAGCTCGATGTAACTCTAGAACAGCACCCGTATCTTTAAGATATCCAGCAAGTGTATTCGAGAAACCCTCTTCATTAAATTGGGCTAACACATCTACATCAAATGTTTGAACTAATGCATTCAGTTTACGCTGGAGACAAAATTAAAGCACATTGTATGAGTTTCAATAGGATTACCTGAAGAGATGTCATATCCATGCATACGTAAGATCCGAAATGCCATGGCACATGTGGAGATATCCAAGAAAATCTCTTCATCGTTCATCAACCAGCAGCTGTTCATTTGGTCAATGTCATGTTCATAATGCTTTTGAATAATAAGAATACAATTCAATCACCAAAACAACACTCAAAATTCATAAATTTTTGTAGAGAAAGCAGAGTTTATAATGATTTTAAGGTGGAATACTTAGAAAGCTTCACCTGTATGTTTTATCCAAAACACTTTTAATTTCACTAGTAAAGTGACGAGCGATTCCCAAGCTTTCAAGACTGTCAACCAAACAGAGCTGAGTATATATATCCAGAGGATAAGCTGTTGGGACTAGAAACATGCAAGAAACCAACAATATATGAGACAAATAAGGATCAGAAAAGTGATGTATATATCGATATATAGTACACTAAAAACATGACAGTGTTTGTTACCTGCTTTCCCATATCTCCCTACTACCGAGCGCAAATAATGGAGGCAGTTACTGTCTTGAAGTTGAGCTGCAGCAGCTGCAGTGGTGGACGGGGAATTAAAAAGAGATCCGTTCTTTCTCTGATATTTCAAAAGTTCATTCCAGTCATGTCCATTCCCTAGTCCTTCTGCAACATATGCTAGATAGAGTTTACTCCCCTCAGAGTTGCTTTCAATGCCTCTGAAAATAAGACGGAAAGATGCACGGTGGAACAACTTAATTAGTAATTAACCAAACCAACACTGCGATAGATATGATGGGATTAAGGGACATGATATCACTAATAAAAGGCAAATGTTTCAATTTGATTACCTTTTTAACTCCAAGTCTCTTTTGTGCATGATGGTGTTCAAAGCTGTTGGTCTTAGATGAAGATTAATTCCCATTTTTTGAACATTTTCAATCATACCAGGAAATATAATATCAAACCCAATTGGAGTGTGCTGCTTCTCGTCTGTGACTGAAGCAAAATTAGATGTGATAAAACGAAGGCCTGCAAGGAGAGATCAATAGCCACATAAATATTTAGAATCTGATTTAGCGAGACTAATATGTATGAACATAACTGCATGGATGGATATAAGAATTTGAGGGATATGTATATACCCTTGTTCACATGTTCTTCTCCTATATTCCACCTTTTAAGAGCAAGGATTGATGCCAATGTGGACGCGAGAGTGTCTTTTACCAACAATGGATGGCGATCGGTAAGACCCCAAGAGCCATCAGAAAGTTGATTCTCTAGCAACCAACTTAAACATTCTGGAAAGTAGGGTGATGCAGGGGAATTCAAAGATGGGACCATTGCAACCCAAGCAGTGTCATATGAAGATACTGACAGCTCAATTTTGTTAAACATTTGACTGATTCTTTCCTTAGTCTCCTCCGATTGCTGGAAAATGAACGAACGAGACAACATGATTCTTAGATACAGATATTGCTTGTGCATGTGTGTGTGTGTTTGTGCATGTGTGTGACTGTGTGAGCGCAAGAGAGCTGAGAGAGATCAGTATACCAGAAGAGATTTTTCTGGAAGTTTCAACGTCTTTTTACCACCGGGGTCCAATGAAATAGTAGCTTATCAAGAAACAAAAACAAGAACTCTTAGCATTAAAGTATAGTAATAACCAGCAAAAACAGAAACTGAATCAAATCATTGTTCTCAACAGATAGTAATAACCAGTATCCGCTACTGATCGCACATCTGGGGATTTAAGTGAAGAAAAAAACCAACCTGAGATAGAAGAGGTGCAACACATTTTGGTTTTTGGTAAGAGAAGAGAATGGTTGGAATGTGATGAGATAAACATAACTAAATGGAGTAACAGAGAAACTGAACTGAAGAGTATGTAACAGTTGATTCTTGTAACTAAACAAGCTAGGAAACAAATCTAAACTTATATAACTTTCACTTGAAACGTGATGTTCATGGGATGTGTATCTAATGTACATGTTGGAGAAAAAGAAACTTCATTGTTAGTAGGCGGAAAATTGTGGTATTGATGATCATAGGATGATACTAAAGACGACCGACAACAAAACTATACACGCCTTTCCAGCTACCTTCTCACCATCTATTCTACTATTATAAACCCGAATGAAATTCAAAGGTATTTGCCAATCACTGAGAATTGAGCTTTAGATCTACATTATTATTAATTTATTATTACATCAACTTGATTAGCATCTTTCCAAAAAAAGAAAAGAAAAAAAAATTGAACTGCAGTATGAATCAATAAATCAATTCCGGAGTAATTAAAGTATTAAACTATAAGAAGGTAGTCCGAGAGATGCCTAAAAAGATGCCTAGCCCGACAGTAAAGCATAGTTTTGTTGTCCTCATTAGCATCATCCTACACAAAACAATTGTGGAAAAACTGCAGTCTTCTGCCTACCAGTGAAGGTATTTAGTATTTACTTGACTTAATTGGTAGTATGCTAATTTTGTCCTAATTTTACTTGGTAGTCCACAAAATATATTAAAACCAGAGTTTTGGGGTCCAATTGTTTAATTCATTGATTTTTGTATATTACACTCTTGTCGATCGCACTTTTTTAAGAAATTTCCAGCAGCCATGCAAAAATTTCTCTTTAAAAAAAATAAAATAAAATAAAACCGAGGAAGGTCTGTTTTGGTAGACTGTACCATAGATGAATATATCGGCTTTTTCAGAAATCATGATATCGTCAATATATGAATATTCAAGTGACCGGCATGAAATAACTTCGGCATAAGCTTTTCCTCTAGTGTTAAATTTGAGGATATATCTTTTTCTTTTTCAAAAATCGAAATTTATGTACTAACATACAACTGTGAACTTATGAGAACAATACCTTACCATAATTTTTTTTTTTTTTTTCCCCTGGGATTGGTCAAGCAACTTGTTTGAAAATAGTGGACTTATTTGAATTATCACCAAATGACTTTGAAAAAGATGAAATATTGTTTATAGTCCATTTAGTCTTCATGAATAGGAAGTACTTTTGACTAATTTGGGAAGAAATGTTACTAAAGCATCAGTAGAAACTTGGACTAGAAAATGGTTCATCTTCATCATATCATAGCATGTTGGGAAGTAGCTGGACTGCTGGTGTGCCTTATTTACAGTACTATGAAATATCTACTCATATCAACACCCCTAGCCCCTAGGGACCAAGAAAAAAAATGTGCATTTACAAAGGGTACATACGCGCGAGCATTTACAAAATAAATGTAAACACTGTAGTCTATATATAATTTTAGCTTGTTTCTTTGTTGCGAATTACATTGCGAATAATCTGTACTGCAAGACTATTCAAAGTGAAGATTCCTCGAGAGTTGTTGGCTTTCGTCTTAGTATAATAATCTCTTAGTTCTAATTCAGCTTAGAGACCATGGGTCTATCAAGGCTTCTACCTCAATGGATGGAGTTGGAAAAGTACCAAGAAACATTGCTAGCTCATGCCTTTACTCTCTCTTGCTTATTCATCTTTTCTACCATCATTCTTCTTTGGTTAGCTAATCGATACTAAAGACGACCGACAACAAAACTATACCTTCTCACAATCTATTAAACCCGAATGAAATTCAGAGGTATTTGCCAATCACTGAGAATTGAGCTTTAGATCTACATTATTATTATTATTATTATTATAATTACATCAACTTGATTAGCATCTTTCCAAAAAAAGAAAAGAAAAGAAAAAATTGAACTGCAGTATGAATCAATAAATCAATTCCGGTCACTAAAAAGATGCCTAGCCCGACACTAAGCATAGTTTTATTGTCCTCATTAGCATCATCCTACCAGTGAAGGTATCTATTTCTTTATAAATACTTGACTTAATTGGTAGTATGCTAATTTTGGTCAACAAATTATCCACTAACTACTAAGGTGTGTTATTCAAATTAGGCAACCAACTCTCAAATCATCCAATTTTGGTAATGTACTACCAAAGTACCAATTTGCCTTCAATTTAGGCAATGTGAGTTTTGTCGTCCAATGGGAGACAATTAGTGTGGTATGGACTCATCTACAGGAAGATCCATCCGCCACAATTAGTGTGGTATGGATCCATACCCCAGATAGATTGTGGTTTCAATAATCCACTATTGGAAACACTAAGAGCATTCCCAATGGTAAAATGGTTTTAGAGGTGCCACGTAGGAGAGAGGGTAAAGGTTTTAGGATTAAACTATGCTAAAAGTGTTTTTTACTTTTAGAGTTGCCAATGGTTGTTTTTGAATGAAAGATAAAAGTAACACAAATGTGACAATCATTTAATGCAATATAATTTTTAATTATTAAACAATCTTATGTGGCACCTCTAAAACTCTTTTAACTCCTTGGCAAATTTGCCAAGGAGTTAAAAGTGTTTTGCTTGAAAAGTGTGTTAAAAGCTTGTCACGACCCTAATAAAGGATCAAGACAGTAATCTAAATAAACATTTGCACAAGGTAAAAATCCATAACCATTAAAGATAAATACTTCAACACAAATAATCTGAACTCCCAATGATTTCCATAAATAATCCCCAAATTTCAAATACCGAATTAAACAACTCAAATAATAGAATTCAACAACTTCAATTGAGGTATTGTATTCTCCAATCAACAATAATCCAATAATTAAAATAAACTTGAGTAATCGACTGACAACGAATCAAAGAACTAAACCTACTGCGAAGATTAACTCCTATAAATCTCAAACTCCCTCTCGAACAACTGGATCAGCCTGAGCCTCCTGATGTTGCTCTCGATCGTACTCAACTTGCTGCTCTCCTCCGCCTACGCTCCATAAGGATACGTACCCACGTGCAAAACAAGCAACATGGGTCAGCAAATTATGCTGGTATGAGTGGACAAGGGTAGGGAACTCCATTCCCAGAATCAATAAAATAACAGACTCCGCGGTCTTTATACAGTTATCTCGTTTACTCAGTAAATAATATATATTATAATAATACATTACCTGCGCTGCACCTCCTATTAGAATAGGTCGAGCCCTGCAAGAATGTTAATTAACCTATCCTCCTGCAAAACTGTGTTAGTACAATAATAAATAATTCATGACATCTCGAGTCTCGACACTGTATCTCAATCACTACAAATCAATCATTACACCCAAACAACACTTCACAACTTATACCCAATCACTAGTACACCTCCCACAGGATGCACTCCACACATTTGCCATACCCACACTGCACCAGTGTGCCTTGACCATGGTTAAGACCCTCTACGCGGAAACCAAAACCCAAGTGGGTGCTCACCTGCAAGCTTTGGCTAGCCTCGACGTATGCCTAACTCATGGCCTCTACTAGCTCCATTGAGCTTTCTAATGTGGCGCCCAGACCAACCCCGAAGGCTATGAAGGTCTGTAGGGTCAGTTCCGCAGGCTAAGCCGTCTAGGAAATACCCAACAAAAATATATTCCAAGTGTCAACCCGCATGCTAAGCCGTCTAGGGTGATATCTAAATTCCTTAGTCTTAATTCCACAGGTGCGGCAAATGTACTAATAATTGGGTGACTACTAAAAGAACCAGAAAATCAAGCAATCACACCACATCATTCATTCGTAGATAACATAAACTCAAAATTTCCAAATTTCTAAATCCATTCGGTATTTCTTTCAAATTTTCCCATGTAAATACACCGTCCATGGTGTCGGCCATTCCAAGGCATTTAATATAATAATTTCTCAAATTATATACCTTAAAAAAAAAACTCCCAAATTGCTAGCTAAATCATCCTAAGGGAACAATAGATATCGTCCGATGTCGCAGAAAATTAAAATTATATATATACTGTCCTATTCCAAAATTTCCAAATTATCTGTCATGGTCAAGTATGGTAGCAGGCTAGTAGTAATAAATACACACTATATTACCTTGTACTGTACGAATTCAAAAAGTTAAGACTCTGCAAATAATTCTCTGTACTATCACTTTAGTAATAGTTCTAGTTATCATGTAGAACCAACATTAATCTAATTTATACAATAACTAATTCCATGTATAGTAGAAAAAAATAGCAAATATGATATCTATCCACTCACAGTTACTGTTCTTAGCCATTACTTTCACCAAACTTTAAACTATATATGTAATATATAGGCCCACTCACCTGCTACTGCTGCTCTTCTTCTTCTTCTTTTTTTTCTAAGTTCCAGGCTCTGCAACACCCTGTCACAATTGCCGACAGCAATTACTGCTTCTAAACTCAGCAGCCTCCGGTCAGCAGTCACTGCAATTTCTCTTCTGCAATTTTGATCACTCTAGTCGCAGCGCCTCTCTCTCTCTCTCTCTCTCTCTCTCTCTCTCTCTCTCTCTCTCTCTCTCTCTCTCTCTCTCTCTCTGTTAAATTAGCATAACATATAAAAGAGGGGGGTTTTACAAAGCTACCATTGGCAAGTGTTTTCACTAAAAGCTTACTAAAAGTGTGCTAAAACCTACCATTGGGAATGCTCTAAAACCTTTTTATTGCTAAAACCATTGGAAACACCAAAATTCTTTAAAACCATCCTACGTGGCACCACTAAAAGTGTTTTACCATTGGGAATGCTCTTAAGCTGTGTTTGGTTCGTGGAATCTAAATTTTGGGAAACTGGTTATCTTTTTTAAAAAATGGAAACCAAATTCTATAACTTTCTTACGTGTCGGAATCTGCTTTCCAATTTCAGGGTTTTAGTCATGTTATCCACAACTGGGTGAGCTTTTTTTATACTAGGAATGTTGCGGTCTTTGGCTCAATGGTAATGCATCCTCTCACTTAGAAGTCATGATGAAATCCACAATAGCTGATTGTTGGCAAAGTTACTCCACGTAATTAAAAGGGTATGGGTCCCTTCAACCTCGTTACCAAACAAAAAATAAAATATTTGTACTGGGATAGTATATCTAGTGTATGCATTAGACGATAATGTACATTTTATGCAGATAAATAAAAGTATATTTTTATAAAAAAAAAAAAAAAAAAAAAAGTTGATTTTATAAACTTCATAAAATCGTGTCTCGTAAAAAAGAGTCAATCTATCTATCTATAATCTATTCTACTATATTAAACGCCAAAAAATTCGAGGGCATTCCCCGAAGCACCAGAATCGAGCTTTAGAAATCTATGGTTAAAACCGGACTATATTACCCTTTTGGACCTGGTTTTTATGTCATTTCACACTTCCAACTCTAAAAGCCCACAAAACCAAGTGAACAATATGTCTCCCTTCGGTTGCAATTCTCAGTTTTCACTGACTTGCTTCGTCTTCATTTCGAAGGAATCTTCTACCGTTTCTGGCCATTTCTTCTTCCGTTACCACTGCTACTCCGTTCCACAACTTCACGACAAATCCATTGCTTGGATTCCAAAGGTAAGCATCATCTCTTCTCCATTGTTAGTTCATTGCAATCCAAAACTCATGAATTTTCATTCTTCATGGTTATGACTCTGTAACTCATTCCACAATTGATCATTCATTGCAATTGGGTGTTCATCATACTGGTCTAACAATTAGTTTCCAATCCAATCCAATCCAACCTATGAATCAATCCCAATCTCAGTCTGTATTGACTTAATGTCAGAAATTGAGGAATCCAAAGCTTGGAAATTTGAAATATGGAATTCAAATTTATTGTTTCCATGCAACCATCTCTTTCATTATTGCATATTTTTCATGTAAATTTCAGTTCGTTTTGTCTTCAATGATAGAGAATACATGAAAACTACTTACAAAAAATCATATCACATCTTACAATCTTCCATTAGCATGTCTGCATTTATCTCTGAGACACTAGGTATTTTTCATTGATTAAACACAATTAGTGTTGCGATCAATATCTCTTAACTTAGGCAACTCTGGGCAGCTCATTTAACTTATTATTAATTTTTATCATATGGTTTTGGGCTTTTGGCTTAATTTACTGGCAATTCAATTTATTGTTTTCTGAGTTTATGCTAAACATTCTTATGTAATGTTTTTTAAGTGTTATGCTTCTACCAAGTAGTTTATTCCAAAAACTTCCATATCATTTCTCAAGATTCTGTTAATGAAAAAAAAAATTGAGACTAACTCTTTTTATGTTATGGACAATGAAACTTAAATCCGAATTAAATTTGTGACCAAGGTCAACCATTGATGTAGTACAAGATTCTCTGTTATGTCGATATTAGTGCAGCATTTGAAATGTGTATAGTCCGAGTTTGGACAACTAGAGAACTACAAGACTTGGTTTTTTCAACACTTAGATGGTTGGCTAAATTAATTGTTAATAATTATTTTTTCCCTTTTGATGTAGATTTGAGTGGACGGTTGTATGGTATGGTTTGATCGCAATACCTCCGAAAACTTGCTACCACATTCCACAAAGAAAGGTTAGTTTTTACTATTAAATAGCTTTGTTTTTCTTTTTCACGTTCTCTTTTATCCATTTGACTTCCTCTCCAAAAACATACCAGCTTCTTCTCTTCCGCAACAACCTCTTTCTATCTCTTTTTCTTAGTTTGCACGGTATTGCATGTATTCGTAGATTTTCGCATGCCAGGTTAGCATACTAATATGGCATTTCTGTATTTTTTATATTCATCTTTTTGCCTGATTTTTTATTTCTCCCTTCATTATTTTTCATTTATTTTGTATCTTGATTTTCTGTAGACATTTTCGACATGCTACAAATCGTTATGTGTATTTCGAACTTTCTATTTCTATCAAATGTTAATTTTTATATTGTCTTATACGAATTGTTGTGAGTATTTAAATCTACAAATGTTGATTCCTCATTGCTATAACTCCTAATCTAAAGTTTATACCCCCAATATTCAGTTTTTCTTTCGTTCACCGGTTCGATCATAATTATATTGTCTTATACGAGTTGTTGTGAGTATTTAAATCTACAGATGTTGATTCCTGATAGCTAGAACTCCTGATCTAAAGTTTATACCCCAATATTCAGGTTTTCTTTCGTTTACCGGTTCGATCATAGAGAGATGGGTTGAAAAGAAAGAAACTTTGATTTTTGTTTAAAATAATCTATACCATTATATACGGGTTTCGAGAAATGCTTTGTAAGGGTATACATGAATCTATGCTTGATAGGGTCTGTTTGGTTTAGAGTGTGACCTTTAAAATTCATGATCCCTTCGACAACAACAACAAATTAAAAATTGGATGACATCCATGATTATGATATCTAAGTGAATGTATTGACAATGTCGCGTAAAAGGCTCAACTGCGCGCCATTGTTGATATTATTATAACATTTACTGTAATCAGAAGACTGATATCACAAACACTGCCATTGTCGATCTTCTTAGGATGTTATCTTAATCTTCGTATTCAATGTTATTTGATAATTTTTATAGATTAAGTGTTATTAATTTTAACATTTCAATACTGAGAGTACATTGGCTGTGTACTGCAGATTATACTCTTACCATTACAGAATTGTCTACTATAGACTTGTGTTCCCTGCGAACTCGGTAAGTATATCTATCCAAATGCTTACAAATGTTGTTTCAATAATACTTCTTATGTATGAATCTATGCTTGATAGGGTCGGTTTGGTTTGGATTTTCTATTCTTTTTTTCCTCTACTATGTGGATCTCTTTACTGCTTCAAGGGTTTGCTTATTGATCACATGTTCTACAAAAAAATATAACGATTCAGATCACATTTTCTGTTTATAAATTCAACTTCGAGTACTAAAGTGTGTAGACCTCTAAAAAAGGATCATTGTTTTGTTTGGCAAATCGGCTTCTAGATTTTAATTCGCCCTAAAATTTTGTAGCTGATTTTTGCCAGGTTAGTTCTAATTCTTTTCAATCAATAAATACATCTCGATTGAGTACATGGTGTTGTTGTTTGTTTTTATTTATATTTTACTTTGTTCCCAGTTTGAATTTTCGACTCTCTGGCCGTGTAATTAATAGAAAAGTTGCCAATAGCATCAAAACTCTTTCAAAATATTGAGAAATTATTAGCCACCAACAAGGCATTAGGAGACAATCTTCATACAATAGTGTGTGTACTATAGGATTGTGAAGAATTTAAATAAAGACTTTAAACGCGCTTCCCCTCTATGCTTGATTGGGTCGGTTTGGTTTAGGGTATTATGAAGATTTTGAGTATTGACGACAAGAATCCTAATGTAAATGAAGATTGCCCCAAGGTGTATGGAATCCCCACCAAAATCTGCACCATTTGATTAAGTATAAAGTTAGTTTGGTTTTCTATGAATTGTACATAGACTCCTTAAATTTAAAGCGCACATAGACCCCTGTAACTTATGAACTGCAGTTCAGACCTTTAAATTTGACATTTGTATGTAATAGAGCAATTTTTAATGAATGTTATTAGGAGATTAGCCAAAATGACCTTTAGAAGGTCCCAAAGAGATTGTACAATAATAAAAAAAAAATAAAAAAAAAAATTGTAACTGAGGTTGTGATATTCTAATATTAATCATCTACACACTCTCACACACGGCTACATGCTAGAAATTTATAATGTGGTCCCTAAATGTATTTTGTTATGCTGTTACCATCTTAATCTGTCATTCGTCTTCCATCGTCGCTCTGCATTTCTGAATATAACAACTAACACACACATACACACAAAAAAGAAATACTACCGTGTGGTGAGTTTGATCCTTCCTCACAAACCTGTTCCTTTACAGAAAAATATTCGAGGGTTGTGTACTAATATAGGGTTAGGGTCATGGTTAGATTGGTCCTTCTACGAAATGGGGATAGATGAAGCAAGGAAAGGTTTTTTTTTCCCGTTATGTTTAAGCGTGATATTAATATAGACTCTTGAAATTCATTAAATTTAGTTTAATTGTAGGTTACGCTTTTTTGGGTATCATTTATGTTCATAGGGAGGGCTAACACTCCAGCTGATCACTTAGCTAGCTTTGTTAGCTCCTATGGTTACATTTTCAACTTGGCACCCCCTATTGTGGATGCTAATGTTCATGCCATTGGTAAAGATGGCAGTACGTTTGAGTTTGACTGGATATATAGTGTGACATCTAAAATTCATGATCACTTCGACAACAACACAAATTATAAATTGGATGACATCCATGATTATGATATCTAAGTGAATGTATTGACAAAGTCGCGTAAAAAGCTCAACTGCCATTGTTGATATTATTGTAACATTTACTGTAATCAGAAGACAAATATCACAAACACTGCCATTGTCAATCTTCTGAGGATGTTATCTTAATCTTCGTATTCAATGTTATTTGAGAACTTTTATAGATTAAGTGTTATTGATTTTAACATTTCAATATTGAGAGTACGTTGACTGTGTACTGCAGATCATACTCTTACCATTACAGAATAGTGTATTGCAGACATGTGTTCCCTGTGAACTCCGGTAAGTCTATCTATCCAAATGCTAACAAATATTGTTTCAAACATACTTCTGATGTATGGGAGTCTTACTTTAAAAGCTTACCTTTGCAACGGATTGTCATTTACTTGTGTAGTTACCTCGAAGATACATGACAACGGAATCCCAAATTACGAAGTAAGTGTTGAATTGCATGCAATATCATGGTAATCAATCGTAGTTTACTTTAGTACAACTATGAATTAGTCATTGCTGTAATCCTTTACCTATACCCTTTAAACAAAATCCTTTACGGTTATAGAAAAACTATGCAGAGATGATTTCAAAGATACTACTAGGATGGATCAAAGAACACAAATCTTTAACAATTCTTCTTATGGTTTCTGGTGGTGTTGAGAGCTTTTTTTTTTTTTTTTTTGAAATGTTTTGTTAGTTTGATAAGAGGTAGGATTATATTAACATTGTAAAAGACTTAAAAGAGCATAAACAGTGTACGTAATGTACCATCAGGTTGGACCAAGCCATACAGACATCCTCTGAGATGTGCATTAACAGGGAAAAAACAGATTAGTCCAACCTGAAATGAATTGTCAATTTGTGGGCTTGATCTGACCGCTTACAGTAAAATTAGAATGTTCGTTTGATTTTCAATTCCAAAAATAAAAAAATAGCTTACATTATAAGTGAAAATTGGATTTGTTGTGGGTAAAATCTGGAAGTTTTAACAATCATGTATGCTATATTATGTGTAGAGTTTCCTCGGTAGAACAGCATGGGGAAAAGAAAAATAAACTCAATATCAACGGACTCTATCATTCGCAATTGTATTGGTGAAACACCTTTGGTTAGTATTTGTTACACTCTAGCGTCTTACTTGAACTAATGTCACTTTGATAGGCAATCTTAATTGATATAGATCTTCTGACCATCGTGTTTTAGTTTACAAAATAAGGAGTGAAGATGGGGAACGCATCAATTAAGTTCGTGCATTCACCAACCTTAAATGTTTTCGCTGAAAGATGCCCCATCATAATAGTGGAGCTGACCTCTAATTCCAACTTGATTTATCCGAAACCATTCACATGCCATACAAAGATCAAAATTACAATGATGAAAGAAAAATATACACAAATAGAATTTCTTTTGTTTAATTATGTATAATTTTTTTATTCTTGACTTGGTTGCATTCAGAAATTTGCAGTGAGATAGAAGCTAAGCAAAGAAACAAAATGTGATAAACTAAGCAGATATATAAGTATATTGATCCAAAACTACTGTAATCCAACTGTTATGTGTAATCATTCAAATGCCCTGCATAAATTAATAATATTTGTGATTTTGGTGTAGTTGTTAGTCTTACAGCCATAACCCATGTTTGACCTTATCTTTCCATGTGTATTGGGTGATGGTTTTTTGTAATTATTTGCCTTATCAGATATATTTAAATAGTTTATGTCGTTAGTGCCAAATTACGGCCTCGCTGTAATTTGGGCTAAAGGGTATTGAGGGTACATTTTGAGTTAGGCATATAGCCTTGCTGTGATTTGCCTTTGGTTAGTACTTAATTATTTTAAACTATTTACTGCTCTTTAATAACCTCAAACTGTACTATTGTTAGTGCTTATTTAATGAAACTACTGTTCATTCAACAAATGATCTGAAACTCTTCAGGAAACTAGGAGAATAATTCAAAGGCTTAACCGCCAAAAAAGGATGCACACCTTTCGAAATAGAAGAACTGAGACTGCAAGTGATAGAGCATCTCGATCAAACCCTGTTTGCATGCCAAAAAGTCGGAATCAAGTCCAAGATAGAAGAGTTCGCTCAAATCCAGTTTCTATGCCATATAATCAAAGCAAAGATCGTGGGATACGTGCAAAGCGTGCCCTCTTTCAGGATCCAATACGTAGTGATTCTAATTGTATCCCACTGGGTGTTGACCAATATGAAATTGCTATTCCGGAATATGATCCAGGTGAATACCATTTGTTTTTTACATTTACATATCCATCCTTAACACGTCTTTATACTGATGCATCTTTTTAACAATGTTGAAATTGGCGTTCACTTTATTGTAGAATCTGACAGTGATCATTCGATTAATGGAGCAACATTCGATTTTATGAGCGATCAACAAGATGATTCAGAAATCACACGTGAGTAAACGTGACCAAAATATTTTACAATTAAATTTAAAAACTTTTTTTTATATATATAATTATCCTTTTTTTTAGGGGGGGGGGGTATGTGTGTTCAAAAAATTATGTACACTTACATTGTTGCATATACTCTTGACTAGGTAAAATATTTGAACCATTGAGTTTGGGAGGTCCAAGTAAAGTTTGCAAGAAGTGCAAAGCCATTGTCTGGTTTGAAGAGAGAAATAGAAAGTATACACAATTAGATGATCCAGGCTTTTCGATTTGTTGTTTGGACGGAAAAATCAAGTTGTCGTTGCTACAACGTCTACCACAGTATTTGCATAGGTTGATGGATTATAAAGGAGGTCCGCATTCTACCAAGTTTAGAGAAAATATTAGAAGATATAATTCGATGTTTGCTATG
The DNA here is from genome assembly GCA_020826895.1 of Aquilegia kansuensis. Lineage (NCBI taxonomy): Eukaryota > Viridiplantae > Streptophyta > Magnoliopsida > Ranunculales > Ranunculaceae > Aquilegia > Aquilegia kansuensis. The sequence goes on along the minus strand of CM037004.1, from coordinate 43,952,875 downwards.
ACATCTATGGGAGGAAAGATTGATAAGCGTGTAAATGACGGTCGAGGACCGTATGTATTCAAACTACATGGTCAAAACTACCACAAAATTGGCTCATTGTTGTCAGCTGTTGGACAAAGTTTAGACTCACAGATACCAAATATTGGTCCAAAACCAAAGTTTGCTCAGTTGTACATTTATGATACTGAACATGAAACTCAGAATCGAATGGAAATTTATAATGACCAGGCGTTGAATATCGAAATTATTCATGGGTTAATAAAGATGTTTGACGAGAACAATGCATTGGTCAAGGTCCTTAGAAGTGCAAGAGACAGATACGCAGAATCTCCAGCGGTGGATATGAGAATAAGACTGATTGGAACAAGGAATAGAGATGCGAGGGAATATAACTTGCCGTCTTCGAATGAGGTTGCTGCATTAATAATTGGAAATGATGGTGAAACACTTGATCACAGCGACATTATAGTTGAGAAGATAGCCGGAGGTTTACGGAGGATAACTGAATTGCACCCAAGCTACATGGCAATGCAGTATCCTATACTCTTTCCTTATGGTGAAGATGGTTTTAGGACAAAGATCTTATACAATGGCTTGGTTGTTGCACAAGGCAGAGGTCGAAGTACTGTGAGTATTATGCTTTCCGAATTCAACAAAGGGAGAATGAAGGTCATACCTTAATAATGGCTGGACGCTTATTTCAACAATTTTTGGTTGATGCATATACAAGCATAGAAGAAGAGAGACTCCGATATGTGTGGAAGAATCAGAAATTGATAAGATCAGACTTATACCAAGGGTTAAGAGATGCTGTGATACGAGGTGATAATGCTGCAAGTGTTGTAGGAAAGAGAGTAGTACTCCCTGCAACATTTACTGGGGGTCCTCGGTATATGGTTCAAAGTTTTCAGGATGCGATGGCTATTTGTCGTTGGGCGGGATAACCGGATTTATTTATAACAGTGACGTGCAATCCAAAGTGGTCTGAAATCACTGAAGCAATGAGTTTAATTCCAGGACAAAAACATGATGACAGGCCAGACATAGTTTCACGCATGTTCAAGATCAAGTTGGATCTTCTAATGGATGATTTATGCATTCATAAACACTTTGGCAAAGTATGGGCAGGTAAAATATTATGACTTAATTTAATTAAAGGCTAAATAGATTATATTAGACATTTTATAAACATATATATCATGCTCCTATCTAATAAGCTACCCCAAGATGCAATATAATATTAAAATGTTTGTATGAGTTGTAATTAGAAGGAAATACCTATTTGTGTAGTATTGATATGCAATATAATCATATATAATCCACGAATCGGAAAAATAAGTCCTACTATTATAAATTTAAAGCCATGGTTTTTCTTTACCTATTTAGTATTAATTATTATATGTACTTTTTCTGAGATGACTTCTTGCCTTGAAAGATGATTTATGTTTTGAGTTTGATTTCTTATCTAAACGTTTGAGTTCCTTAATATTGTTGGTCATTCTAAATTGACGCATAAAACTCTTTATTCGTGTGTGTACTATCTAAATTTGATTATGCAATAGGTGTCAAAATGTACAAAACCTTTCAACTAAACGCCTGAAATCATTGTTTTTTTTTTTGTATAATGTCGTGCATGTGCTTACGACACTCATCAGGTTTATTACCGCGTAGTCAAACTTTTCACCTAGGAGAGAAAACTAAATTTGGCACTAAATACTGGTTGGATACTTAGTGGGTTATTTTAGGGAGAGAGTGGAATACTTATCAAATTGACTACTATAATGGTGGTCACTCTATTTGCACCATCAGACTACCATAAACCATTTGTCCTCATACACATCGACCAGCAAATAGGACAAACATAAATATTTTTTCCTTAGTAGTAATTTGCATTCCGTCGCTACTAAAATTAAAGTTAGGAGTGGGATCATAAACACAATTATAGAAATAAGCCCTGTGACCAGAAGTTGCCAAGACTTAAGCTTTGGTTGTTCATGTTGTTATTAGAACACTGGGATGATGGCTTGAACCAGTAACTATCCAGTTTATTTAGTGTCCCATCTTCAGATAGTTTTAGAAAGACTTTAGAAAAGTCTAGCGATGGGCGGGCCTTTTGGATATGCATGAATAGTTATAGGCATGAAATCTAATAGTTAATGTACAATTAAAAGATGAGTAATTATTTATTACATTTGATGAGATATAATTCAAGGGTGTTCGACGAATTTTAAAGATACACTGAAGTAGGACACTTACTAAAGTTGCATTACATCATGACAATTATCTGTTTTCAATAAGAACTTCCTTCCAAATTGATTTTGGTCCATATATGTTTTCAATTGTTAGTCTAAGGTGGTTGAAAACTATAAAGATTTTTTTTAAAAAAAAACTATAAAGATTTGACTTATGACAATTACTATTTTTCTTTTTTTTTATGAATGATTTAGTATTTTAGTTAGTTTGAATTTTGATCAATATGTAGAATCATGTAAGTGAGTGGTTTATTAAGTGAAATTAGTATTCAAATATTATTAGATACCTGGTTGTAGATTCTAGATGTGCCACGCTTGATTTCATTAACAATACAACATGGGCCTGGTAAACCATGATATAAATAAACATTATTCAGTGAAGTCCAACGTACTACCATCTTTACCAATGGCCTGAAGATTAACATCCACAATAAGGGGTGCCAAGTTTAAAATGTAATCAAAGGAGCTAACCAAGCTACCTAATTAGTTGCATATATTTGTTCAGGCAGAATGTCTTCCCTAGATACATTTTTGTCCTTTGAAATAGGATATGATACATGTACCTACAGACAATATGTTAATGTTGATGTTGAGATATAGATGTTACATACCATCACTGTATTATTATTATTATTTTTTTCATGTATTCATTTCTGTTAATAGAGATGTTAACAGGCTCTTAATTATTTGTGTAAGTGTGGGTGTTACAATGATTCTTGACATCTTCGACTAATATTATCTATTGGTTATTTGATTTTGCATATTCAGCCATTTACACGATAGAGTTCCAGAAAAGAGGCTTACCGCATGCACATATACTAATCTTTCTGGATGGAGCAAACAAGCCGGATACTTCAGTGAAGGTAAACAAGATTATTTCTGCAGAGCTACCAAACAAGGAGCTAGATCCTCTGGCATATGATTCTGTCCTTGAATTTATGATTCATGGTCCTTGCGGAAAAGATAAGGACAAGTTTCCATGTATGGAGAAGGGAAGATGCTCAAAGCATTTCCCAAAGAAGTTTACTAATAATACAGTTAAGGACCCAGATGGTTTTTACACACATCGAAGGAGGAATAATGGAAGAACCGGTATAAAAAATGACATCGAAATTGACAACAGATCGGTTGTTTCGCACAACCTTGATTTAATAGTCAAATACCAATGCCATATAAATGTTGAGTTATGCAATCGGGGAAGAGCTGTCAAATATTTGTTCAAGTACATTCATAAGGGAAAGGACAGAGCTACGATTGTAATTGAGCGGAATGATGAAGGAGATAACTATGATGGGGAAACACGTGTTAGGATTATCGATGAAATCAAGACGTATCTGGATTGTAGATATATATCTGCTTCAGGGGCGAGTTGGAGAATTTTCGGTTTTAACACCCAATTCAGGGAACCAGCTGTAGAAAGACTACCATTTCACTTGGAATATGAACAACAAGTTACATATAGAGATGGTGATAACACATCCGAGGTTTTAGAAAGGCCAAGCACAACAAAAACCAAGTTTCTCTGATGGATGGAATCAATAAAAAATTTCCAGATGACCCCAATGCAAGGGATTTGACATATGCAGAATTTCCCACTAAGTGGAGGTGGGTTGAAGAAAATCTAGAATGGGTACCACGGAAAAAAGGCAGAGTCATAGGAAGAATATATTATGCACACCCAACTTCCGGTGAAAGGTATTGTTATTCTCTATTAGTTCCACCCACGATTTCATATTGTCGTTATTATTGTGCACCCATTTACTTATTGTTATGCAACATTACTGTATAAGTTAGTAGAGACGAATCTCAATCTTTCCATTTATTTTGAATAACGAAATGCATACATGTTTTATTGTTTAACAACATTTTTTCAAATATGGATGATATGAATATTGTTATTGGAGACACATGGTACCTAATTCTTCTATTTGTGTTTCTCGCAATATCACTGACCAACCCCCTATAACTGAATAATGTAATGTCACCGCTTGCTATTTTTTCTTTATAACATTATTATTTAGAAATTTTATATTTTTAAATAATCACATTTATTATTGGATATTACAACAATTGATGCTCATATATTTTTAAAATGTCCGAACAGGTATTATCTTCGTATTCTATTGAACCATGTCAAGGGTCCAAGAGATTACAAAGATCTAAAAACTTATAATAATGAAACTTATGATACCTTTAAGGAAGCATGCATGGCAAGAGGGTTGTTAGATGATGATGGTGTGGGATGTTGGATTAAAATATGCAGGTACATGGTCAAGTGCAAGTGATTTGAGAGAAATGTTTGTCACAATGTTGATGTTCTGTGAAGTAAGTGACCCATTGGATTTGTGGACCAAAAATTGGGGGGATTTGTCTGATGATATTTTATATAAACGAAGAAAAATTACAGGCAAACCAGATCTTCAAATGAGCATTGAGGACATAAAAGATCGCATTAATTGAGATTGAATTGTTATTGATGGAAACAAGCATAAGGTGGTGACAAAAACGGTAAGGGCTACTTAATGATTATTTAATTCTTTATTCAATTCTATTGATTCTTACATATTACTAATCAAAGGTGTGATGATGATGACATGTCTTTGTCAATAACCAATTCAAAGGTAATCCATGACATACAAGATGATGAAAAAAACAAAACTGATGTCACACCGAGCTTTGGAATGGTAACCATAAAACAGGAAAAAAATGATGATGAACCTCAACCTAATTGTGAAGTAGATAGTGATGAGGATGATGGAATCAACCTTGCCTTGATGAAAAAAAGGGTGAGTCCATATTTGTTTTTACAATCTTCCTAATTTAGAACTAACAAGTGTCTTCTATTATTAACCATACCTTATCTCCAGGTTTCCAAAGAAAAAAAGCCAACAAAAGCTACAAAGGAAGGCAAGAAAGAATCACCTGCAAAAAAAATGAGAACCAAAGAAAATTAAAGGTATAATCCATATCATACATTCAAAATTGAACGCAATTAGATTTGGGATAACATTACTACCACAAATTTAAACTTTCGATTATTACTTATGCAGTACTTATATGAAGAGTCCAAAGAGCAATACATAGATACGCATGATGGTTAACGACTTCCACAACTTGCTGCAAGACAGAATGTGTTTGGACTTTTAAGGGTCATTTGGATGCTTAGATGTTTGTTTGTTTTTTGTTTTTCTTTTTCCATGTGTGTTAACATTAGTGTGATTTACCTTTCATTATGTGTGTTTTACCACGTGAATCGAATATAGAAGCATAATACTAAGAATTTATTAAGTGTTTCCTGTTGTCTTCATAGTTATTATAATTTCGCTTGAAGGTTCTTGGCAATCTATGCAATAAAAAATCTGGAGTATTACTCCTGGTGTGTTGCAAATGCTTAATTTTATGATGTCTTATTTTAAATTTGTTTCTTCATCATTTCTATACTATAGATGTTATCAGCTTACACCATTGTAAATGTTTAACTTATAATAAATAATGCTTAATTTTATGTTCGATTCATTCTATATGAATCAACTGAATAAATCATGATATAGTCCATCCACCTAAAAATCACAGCCTAACCCGTGCGTAGCACGGGTCCACCTACTAGTACTATTATAAATCTGAATAAAATTCAGGGGTAAGTCTCGGTTAATGAGAATTGAGCTTTAGAATTTTGTCATATAATTTTGACTAAAATACCCTTTCTAGTCAAGGTTTTTTAGTAAATTTACATAATACCCTTTTAAATAATGGTTTTATCGTAATTCAACATATTTTTATTTATGTTCACATAAAAAATATTATGTAGTTCAATAAATAAATAAATAAATATAATAAACTCCTATAAAATATTAAGAAAAACTACCCAAATTTACTTAAGAAACAATTGTGACTATTTAATTCCAAAAGGAACAATTGTTTTTCCTTCTGTATTGGATTCGTCATTGCAAGGATTTATTGATCCAGAGCAATTCGACCGTGATAGGTTTTCTGAAGAACGACAAGAAGATAAGATTTACAAGAGGAATTACTTAGGGTTTGGTATTGGGGCACACCAATGTATTGGACAGCGGTATGCCCTAAATCACCTGGTGCTTTTTATCGCAATGTTCACATCCTTGTTTGATTTCAAAAGACACAAATCAGATGGCTGCGATGAGATTGTTAATGTTCCTACTACATGTCGTAAAGATAATTGTCTTGTTTATCTCTCAAGAAGTTATACACCCTGCCCTTCCTTTGTTTCCTGATTCTGAAAAAGGCCTCATTTTATACATATGAAACCAAGTTACTGAAAACCCAATATGTGCAATATGATACTAAAACAAACAAGAATAAAGCAGTAAACAATTAAAGAACACGATATTTTTAACGTAGTAAAACCCAATATGGGAAACGTCCACGGTTGTCCTCGCGACAACAAATAAATCCACTAGATGAAAAGAGATGTACAAACCTATCAACTACCTACAATCACTACGAGTTGACACTACTTGTTATCTCTAACACCTTGACTTCAGCAGAGTACTTTGATGTATGCACAAGACACTCGACTTCTTGATGAACACACAAGAAGACTCGAAGCTGATCTCAATATTCAATAAGGAAGAAGAAGATGAATGGGGAAGAAGAGAATGAGTTTAATCGCCAAAATAACCTAAACAAACTCCAAGACCAGAGATGAATTGAACGGCGAAAGAACTCGTTTGTTCTTTGGTTGAAAAATAATATATAGTTAGGGTTTTGGAAGAGAGAGAAAATGGGCCGAAACATGAAAAACACACCACGACGTACGTACGCCCTAACTAGGTACGTACGTCCCTGAACTAAAAAGTGATCTGTCGAACAGGATGTACGTACGTCCTAACCAAAACTAAAAGATCTGCCCAACCCTACGTGCGTACAACCTAACTAGGTATGTATGTACTGTACCAAACAGCATACTAACATACTTGAATGAGAGAAAGGATACACGGGACGACGCTCACACATCAAGGTACTTCCTAATAACGAGATCAATGCGAGATAACCTAGGACACACCTAGTCACAAAATAATGTCAAACAACCGAATGTCGGTTTCAATCTCCCCCTTTGACATTTATTTTGTGACAAAAACCTATTACTCTAAGAGCACTTATAATATGTGCTTACAAACCCAAACCAACGACATTTATAATACATGCCTACAAGAACACTCACACTCAATACTAACCAATGAGACGATCATCATCTTGAAAATCACGTCCTAAGACACCAACACAAGCTTCAAGATAATATGCAATGAATCATCATCATATGATAATCAACGGGAACATGATCAAGCTTTGACAATCAGAGACGAGGCGAAAGCAATGCAATCCATAAACCAATCAGAGAATCAACGGAAGCTTTTAGGAACTACTCCCCCATACTTCATGAATTTCAAACATGAATACTTGTCCTCCCCCACAAGTGTAGCATACCTGAAACATGACCCAAGATACACTAACAAAGAAGAAGAAGGTGTTAGTATTAGACTCATACATCTCCCCCTTTCACAAATGAAGTAAGGTGACAAAGGAAAGAAAAAATAAAAAACAAACCATAACAAATAAGAGAAAAGAAGAAAAGAAAGAGAACAATCATGTTAACAACAAAAAGGATATGCAACGGAAGCCATAAAATAAACACTTGTTAACACGATCTCAATACAAAGAATTTTCCCCCTAAACAAAAGCTCCACCTAAATGCAATGCATATGAGAAAGATGCACTTAGAACAAACAAACCAAATAAGGATATCTAAAATACACAAAGAACCATGCATACAAGGGTAAAAGAGAGTATATGCAAGCTCAATTAAAACAAGATACTTAGTAAAGATGAATAAACTTGGTTCATTAAACATAGTACGCACCAATCAAAAATTAAGATAAGAAACCAAACATCTACCAGAAATGCATCATACAAACATCTTTGGTGTGTGGGAAAACTAAAGAAAACATAAAGAGAGTCATTTTCACACCTCACTCACAAACCATAAGAACACTGAGAATTGAGCTTTAGATCTACACTATTATTATTACATCAACTTGATTAGCATCTTTCCAAAAAAAGAAAAGAAAAAAAAATTGAACTGCAGTATGAATCAATAAATCAATTCCGGAGTAATTAAAGTATTAAACTATAAGAAGGTAGTCCGAGAGATGCCTAAAAAGATGCCTAGCCCGACAGTAAAGCATAGTTTTGTTGTCCTCATTAGCATCATCCTCCACAAAACAATTGTGGAAAAACTGCAGTCTTCTGCCTACCAGTGAAGGTATTTAGTATTTACTTGACTTAATTGGTAGTATGCTAATTTTGTCCTAATTTTACTTGGTAGTCCACAAAATATATTAAAACCAGAGTTTTGGGGTCCAATTGTTTAATTCATTGATTTTTGTATACTACACTCTTGTCGATCGCACTTCTTTAAGAAATTTCCAGCAGCCATGCAAAAATTTCTCTTTAAAAAAAATAAAATAAAATAAAACCGAGGAAAGTCTGTTTTGGTTGACTGTACCATAGATGAATATATCGGCTTTTTCAGAAATCATGATATCGTCAATATATGAATATTCAAGTGACCGGCATGAAATAACTTCGGCATAAGCTTTTCCTCTAGTGTTAAATTTGAGGATATATCTTTTTCTTTTTCAAAAATCGAAATTTATGTACTAACATACAACTGTGAACTTATGAGAACAATACCTTACCATAATTTTTTTTTTTTTTCCCCTGGGATTGGTCAAGCAACTTGTTTGAAATAGTCGACTTATTTGAATTATCACCTAATGACTTTGAAAAAGATGAAATATTGTTTATAGTCCATTTAGTCTTCAACAATAAGAAGTACTTTTGACTAATTTGGGAAGAAATGTTACTAAAGCATCAGTAGAAACTTGGACTAGAAAATGGTTCATCTTCATCATATCATAGCATGTTGGGAAGTAGCTGGACTGCTACTCATATCAACACCCCTAGCCCCTAGGGGCCAAGAAAAAAAAATGTGCATTTACAAAGGGCATGTAAGCGAACATTTACAAAAGATAAAATTGATAAAAAATACAACGTACTTTTTACACTATTTTTCACTTAATAAAACGTACAAAAAAATTGACCGAATGATGCTTGGACTTTTTGAAAGGTAAAATCGATAAAAAAATACAAAATTTAAACATTATTATAGTCTATATATAATTTTAGCTTGTTTCTTTGTTGCGAATTACATAGCGAAAATTGTAGTGATTGCACAATGCGCACTACGCATTGAATTTCTTTTACAAATAATATGAGTGAAACTCATCCCTAAATTCTTACTTTATCATGTTGAGTTTCAAAGAGATTCTTATTCTTTTATTTCTTCATGTTAATTAGAATAATCTGTACTGCAAGACTATTCAAAGTATGAAGATTCCTCGAGAGTTGTTGGCTTTGGTCTTAGTATAATAATCCCTTAGTTCTAATTCAGCTTAGAGACCATGGGTCTATCAAGGCTTCTACCTCTATGGATGGAGTTGGAAAAGTACCAAGAAACATTGCTAGCTCATCCCTTTACTCTCTCTTGCTTATTCATCTTCTCTACCATCATTCTTCTTTGGTTAGCTAATCGATATTGCACGGAAAAGCAAAACCTACCACCTTCTCCTCCCAAGCTTCCTATTATTGGAAATCTTCATCAGCTTGGATTCCTTGTTCATCGTTCTTTTCACGTTCTCTCTGAAAAATATGGACCCCTCATGCTCTTGCATATGGGTTCTACTCCAACTCTGGTAGTATCATCTGCTGATATGGCCAGAGAAATCAAAGTGACACATGACATTGCTTTCGCAAATAGGCCCCAAACAACTGCAACAAAGATGTTGATCTATGGATGCACAGATTTTGCGTTTGCACCCTATGGTGAGTATTGGGCTCGACTACGTAAGATTTCGGTTATGGAGCTCTTGAGTAACAAGAAGGTGCAATCCTTTAGATATGTAAGGGATGAAGAAATTTCTCTTATGATCAATAAAATCACCACTTTATGTTCTGTCGGATCTCCAGTTAACGTAACAGAATTACTGACGACTCTCACCAGTGACATAGTATGTAGATGTGCTCTTGGAAGGAAACATGGAGGACAAGATGGTCAGACTAACTTTGGAGACTTGGCAGGTAAAGTATTGAAACTGCTGGCAGCATTTAGTTTTGGTGACCTGCTTCCCTGGTTTGGATGGATTGATAATATCACAGGATTGATTGGGTCAATAGAAAAGGTTTCGAGGGACCTAGATATGTTCTATGATCAAATCATCGATGAACATCTCATTCAGAACAAATGCGATGATCCACATTACAATAAAGATTTCGTCGATATTCTTCTTCAAGTTCAAAAGGATAATATCAACTTCACTCGGGAGAACATCAAAGCACTTCTTATAGTTAAGTCGCTCTTTATCTCTCCCATACCTTTCTCCAATGTGTACAAAGATGACAGAGACGACTTTGTCATCTATATGCATACCATTCAATCTCTATCTAATTTACTTGATCTTTGTTAATTGCAGGATATGTTTGTTGGTGGTACTGAAACGACAGCTACAACGATAGAATGGACGATTGCAGAGCTAGTGAAGAATCCAAGCGTGATGCAGAAAGTGCAGGAAGAGGTGAGAAGAGTTGTTGGGAAGAAACACAAGGTGGATGAAGAAGATATTGCGCAAATGGTGTATCTAAAATTAATTGTCAAAGAAAGTATGAGATTACATCCTGCTGCTGGCATAAATGTTTTGGAGTCCTCTAAGATCACTAATGTTAAAGGCTTTCAAGTGCCTGCTAAAACAAGAATCATCATGAATCATTGGTCAATACAGAGGGATTCTAAGTTTTGGGAAAGACCGGACGAGTTCATTCCTGAGAGATTTAGTAACAACTCTCTTGATTCCAGTGGCCAAGACTTCAACTACACCCCTTTTGGATCGGGGCGAAGGATTTACCCTGGCAGGTCGTTTGCTCTGATAATCGTTGAGTCAGCTATCGCAAACCTCCTATACTGGTTTGATTGGAAGACGGTGGGTGGTGAACAATTAGACATGTCAGAAGCTTTTGCATTGACTGTCAAATTGAAAACCCCTGTTCATCTTGTTGCTTTATCTCATCTTTCTTTAACTACTACTTGAAAGAGGTTTCGAACAGGTTCCAAGTGTAACGTCACCGTTTGTTCTTGCCCTCACTTTGAAGCACAATAAGAGAGCAGACTTTACAGATTGTGTTGTTAAGATAAAACATCTGACAATAGCATAAACCATAGTTGGTTTTTGTCATAACAACATTCACGACCTACGTTAACATCCAGAGGAAACCATCAACAAGATCAACAATAATAAAGCCTTTTATTTAGTTTCTGCGTGAGTACATAAAGAGTTGTGGCAATTTCTTCTCATCAACTAGTATACATCAATATTAGCAACCGAATTAACATGCCTGGCGAGAGCAGGATAGGAATAATTCTGCCACCAATCCAATCACTAAGGAATACTCCTATATTCAATTTGCAGTGCAGGAGCAGGAGCATGACGCTTGCGTTGCATTGCAATCCTCCACATAGGACGACATGCAAAAACAAAGAAACAACAACTGTTCACGCATACAAATATGGCAAGCCAATTTGAATTAGCCAAAACTGCAAATGACCCCGCTATAAACGCTACCATCATGCAATATATGGCACCTAGTGTGCAAAGTGTCGCCACCTTAAGTTGGTAAATGATATCTGCTTCTTCGCTAAGACGTCTTGCACAATAGTGACTAAATACTGCATAAAGTGAGAATATTAAAGCCAAATTATTTGACATAATAAAGGCTCCGAACGATATCTTTTTTGATAACACTGAGGTGCCTTCATTCGGTCCCTCACTAATGTAACCCCCTGGTACTGTAATTCCTGCTGTGAAGGAAACTGTGGCAATCAGTGCACCCACTACTAGATCAAAATCGCTTTGCTCTTTTATATCTCTTTGGTCCAATCTATCAGTGATACCAAGAACTCCAGCTTTCCTCTTGTCATAATCAAAATTTATCTTCAAAACGAAAAAGATAGAAAATGTACGTAGTAAGTAAAAAAATCTCGGAAATTTCTAACTAATGGTGAATGGCTGCAGACTGCTACTGTGTAGATAAAATGTTCATTTCGGTCATTGTACTTTGCACGTTTTTGCATTTTGATCACAACACTTATTTTCCTGTCAGTTTGGTCATGAAAGTTACATTCCGTTGTCAGTTCAGTCAGTTTGGTCAACAGAGTTGCTCTTAACGGCAACTTAACTTGTGACTGAACTGATAACGGAATGTAAGTTTTATGACCAAACTGCAAAAATGTATAAAGTACAATAACCGAAATGAACATTTTATCATTGTAACTAAAAAAAAAACATAATATGTGAAAATAATATTGTAATCGAGAATTTGAGATGGATATAGGCTTACTGCATGTAAAACTTTCTGTCCTTTATTATTCACGGTAAACTTATTCACTCGCAGATCAAAAAGAAAACATAATGTCATGCTTTCATTTCCAGTTAATGCAGCGATATGCAGAGGAGTGTTTCCATTCTTGTCTTGGGTATTCAGAACAGCGGATCCTAATTCTTTTGCTCCCAAAACATGCTTCACCACTTGAATCTTTTCATACTTAGCAGCAAGATGTAAAAAATTCATGCCATCATTGTCGACAATCTCCAAACAAGTTGGGCAGAACTGAATGACAGCTTCAATGGTGCTTAAATCTCCTTTATATGTAGCATGGTGAAGTAATGTCCATTCATTATCCCCTGTGCGTACTTTACACTGATTTGGTTGCATTCTAAATAGTAGCTTTCTTATTTGCCCTGAAAACAAATATACATGCATGTACAGTATATCAAATTCAGGTCCTTCTATGTAATACGAACAAACATAACGTTCGTACATTCCACTCGTATAATTATAATATAATATGATTAAAATGTCAAACCTTTTAAACCTTACCTAAATCACGCTTGTTTTCCTTTGATTGGGCTTCTGAGATAGCCAGTGAAAGTGGAGTTTCGCCAGAACTATTAGCACCGTATAAGATATCAGGGTCTGCTTCGATCAATAATTTCACTACTGCAAGCTTGTGATTTGATACAGCCATGTGCAAAGCAGTATCTCCATTTTTATCAACCATGGTCAACATCCTCTTAGAAGAATTGTTTTCACCACCACCAGTTTCGATATCTTCTTCAATATCAGAAGTTATTTCAGCATCAGCAGCAACGAGAACCTTGACCATCTTAGAATCCCCTCTTAAAGCTGCATGATGCAATGCAGTGTGTTTGTCTTTGTTGTGCTCAAATAATAAGGAAGGATATCTTTTGGAAAGCTCTTTACACCAGTATATGTCATTCTCAAGAACAGCTTTAGAAAGAAGAGAATCATCATTGTCATCTTTGAGGTTCAGGATGACATCTGATTCTACTTCCTTAAGTAGATTTGCGTCTGATTCAATGAACAATTTCATCAACTCAAGGTTATGATACTTCACAGCCCAGTGCAAAGGAGTGTTTCCCTCAACGTCCCGCATATATAGAACACTGGACGATATTTTTTTTTCTCCCAATACTTTCTCGACAACATTGATCTGTTTAAACTTAACTGCAATGTGAAGGAAATTGCAACCCGCAATGTCCAACAACTCAGAACAATCTGGGCAGTATTGAAGAATGTCATCAACTGCATTTAAGTCTCCTTTAGATGCAGCATAGTGAAGTGCTGTCCATTCGCTCATGTTCTTCATCCGTATTTTACTCTGGCTTGGTTGTAACTCTAATAGCAGTTTTCTCATTTTCTCTGAAACATAAGCAATTAATCTAAATTATAATATTTCCACAAAACACTTTTTATAATATATAAGAACTCAACCTATGCTCTTAACTTCACCTTCTTAATTAGAAAAAAAAATTTGAAGTTCCGCGTTTTAAAAGTTAAGCTAGAGTTGTAATTATAATGATCTAAATTAACTGTGAAGTAGAGAGTTGCACAGAAAAGAAACTTGAGACTGATCAATGTAATAGTTCAGTATGTACCAGAGCTGAATTGTCCCGTCATAGCAGCCAATAGTAGGGTATTGTCAGTATTATTGGCATTATGGTCGAGATCAGGATCTGCTTGAAGCACCAATTTCACTGCATCATATTTGTGGTTCACCACACCATAATACAATGCCATCCTTCCACTTATATCCACCATCTGTAACAGCTTCCTATCAGGCTGGGGCTGAATCTGTTGTCCAGATCCAATATCTTGTTGATTGTCATCAGAATTTCCACGCGCATACATGAGAAATTTGACAATCTCAGGGTTTCCTCTTGATACAGCATGATGGAAGACAGTGTATAACTCTCTACTTTGACTGTATATAAGTGCAGGACATCTTTTAAAGATCAGTTTGGCACAATCAAAGTGATGCTCCATTACAGCTTTAGAGAGAGCTGAATCACCATTTTGGTCTCTAGCATCCTGAAGAACTTCTGTATCAACTTTCGCAAAAAACTCAACATCTCCAATGGTCGCATGGTGGATCGGATTCATGGTTTATTTAGTCCTCAATGAACAATTTGGCGCAGTATTGCTAGCTTATGATGGTGCTACAAGATGGTTTAGAATTTATAATCTTATTCATTTGATCCAGAGCTGGGACATGTATGGTTTAGAATTTATAATCTTATTCATTTGATCCAGAGCTGGGACATGTCCTGTATATATAAATATATATTGACTATGTATATATAATAGATTAGTTAAAAAAAAAAAAAACATCTTCATAAATCTCGCATGTGAATGTGATGTGACATAGTTGCATTAATTGACTATGATAATAATGTTAATACACCTCATACACATAGCAGCCGGGTCCCACTTGGTCATAATGGTCGTCTAATAGCGTGGGGTTTTTAATTGGGTAACATCATATGCCCTAGCCTCAAGTGCCAAAGATGAGTGCGATTTTCTTGTGTAGAAACTGCAGCTCCACCAATTATTGTATTTCTTAAAAGTTTGTACAAATTGTTAGAAAGCCTTACTCCTCTCGTAACCACAAGTAAACCCTTTGAGACTATGAGATTCCCATCTTTTGATTTGTATATGTACCCTTTCTTATCCAAATAACCCAGGAAAATAAGATTCTTCCTTGATGCTGGAACATATTTCATGTTACTCAGAGTCCTAACAATTCCATCATGCATCTTCAACTTTACCGTACCGATTCCACAAACTTTGCAACTGGAATCATCTCCCATAAAAACTACGTTACCTCTTCTTTTCTCAAATGTGTCAAACCAGTCTTCATTTGAGCACATATGATAAGAAGCACCACAATCTAAAATCCAAGGCGAAGAAATATTATTACCTGAAGTAGTCGTCAAAATTTCTCCGTCGCTATCATCTGTAACAACACTTGTTGAATTTGAATTTTTGGCTTTCTTCTTCTTTTCTTTGTATTTCTTACAATCCCGTTTTCACTGGTCTATTGCACCACATTCAAAACAACCTTCTTTATCCCTAGATTTAGATCTACCTCTGCCTTTTGATTTGCTACTTCTCTTATTTGTTCGACCTCTCTCATTAGAATTCTTGACATATAGTCCTTCTGCTTGAGAGTCTTCACATGTGTTCTTATTCATCTTCACATGGGAGATTATATCTTGAACAGCTTCATCATACTTTAAAGTATCTTTGTCGAACATCAATGTGGTCCTGAAGTGCTTGAAAGATGGAGGCAAATATCTGAGCAGGTGTAGAGACTTATCTTCATCGTCATACTTCACATCTACCTGTAGCAAATTTGTGATACACTTATTGAACACGTTTAAATGTTCTTTAAGATCACCACCCTCTTCTATCCGAATATTCAAGAGTTCATCCTTCAAGAAAAGTTTATTGGATAATGACTTACCCATATACAACTTCTCGAGCTTTTCCCATGTTCTTTTGGCGCTAGTTTCCTCCATCACATTAAACATCACCTCGTCTGAGATATGTAGTTCAATGGAACTCATGGTTTTGAGATCTGCTTTGCTCCACTCGTCACCGGACATGTCCTTTGGTTTCTTGACCAATACGTTTCTCATCTTCCTTTGTCGTAGTGTAAAGTTATCTCTACCGTCAAATGATTTTATCTCAACTTTTACACCGCCACCAAGAATAGTAACCGATGGTTTCTTACCCTCGCTATTCGCAGGAACATCTGTAGTCTCCGTTATCTTTGACAAAACCTTAAATCCAACCTAAGCTCTTGATTCCACTTGTTGAACTATATGCAATGATTAATTAAATCCCAACAGCATCAACAACCTGCAACCTAGATATTCGTGAGAACACCGGCCTCCTTTGCAATATAGTATCCGTTTGTCAATGAATTCGAAGATTGCCAATAAATAATAGTGAACAAAACAACAAAGAACAATAACACCAAGATATACGTGGTTTGGCAATGCCTACCTCCACGGAGAACAATTAGAAGATTTCACTATAAGAAAAGAAACACTGATTACAAGAATCTCTCGAGTATTTTTCTCAAGATTTTAATCTCTCACTTTAAACCCAATACACCCTTGGCTCCCAAAGTTCTTTCTTCCTTACTCTTTCTATCTCTATGTTTCTATTACTTTATACTCTCTTGTCTTGTTATTACACAAACTTTAGATTGGGTATTTATAACACCCGGATAGAAACGGATCCGTGCAAGTATCTGTATTGGCTTCCAAAACCAAGTAGGATGGAGATGGAAACCGAAATTCTGCACGCATTTGAGTTACTACAAATACAGGGATATGATCCCATGGACCACAGCTTTTTAAGCTACGATCCAGTGCACCTGAACCTAGCGAACCAATATACAACTTGAGTTTTATATGTTAAAACTTCAGATTACATGTAGGGTATGTTTGGTTCGCGGAATCCAAATTCCGGGAAAGCAGAGGGTAATGTTGGAATAGATCATCGAAGAGGAGAGAGAGAGATGGATAAAATGAGGACGAAATAGAGTCCATGGTATAACAAAATCTGAAGAAAGATCACGGGTGGACAAGTATGTCCGAACACATATGGAAACTGGTTTCCTTTATTTATAAAAGGAAACCGTATTCCTTCCATCTAGCCTACACTGGAATCTGCTTTCCTGATTCATTAGGGTTTTAACTATGAGATTTAAGCGTCTACAACTAAATCTAGCTATCTATATATTCATCTAATAAAGTTAAATAATTCAACGACAAATTATATATTCATACTCAGCTGAGAATTCGAGTTTTGCCTAACAAATAAGAATCTTTGTGAGACATGAATCACTGGTCAGTCACTACAGAGGAATTTTAAATTTTGGGAAAGACCGGACAAGCTCATTCATATCACTTATTTTGGATTAGGACAAAGATTTTGCCCTAGAATGTTGGATGGTCATTTGCTCTAATAGTTGTTGAGTCTGCTATTGCAAATCTCTTATATATTGTTGGTTTGAATATAAACATAGTGTAAGATCTCGCACGAGTAAGAGGTTGTGAGTTCAAATCCCATCAACAATGTTTAGGGGAATTTCTCATGTATTTCTTAGGTGGATCAGTCTTCAGGTCAGGTTCGAGATTAAAAGGCCCATGCTCTTATGAAGATGATGTGGTTAGGTGTTCTCCCATGATGATGATATGGCTAGGTGTTCTTTAGCGAAAGCAAGTCCCTGAGTAGCAGAATTGCTCGAGTTGCAAGGTGGCGTTATGGACGCTTAGATGGTAGCATTAGTAGCATTCGGGGCTTGTCTTTGTAAGCTTTTTGGGCCCTGTCCTTGTAAGCCTTTGGACTATGATTAATTTTTTTTTTTTTTTTTTTTTACGCAAGACCTCACGGTTTATCCTGTTTTTCTAAGTCAAAACGATATTTAACTCAATATACCATGGTACATACAAAATAACATATCATTGATATCGCGTGAGATATCAATAATTTCTTGAGATATTGTGATATTTTCAATATATTTTAGCCATCCAAGCTTGCGTTATGACATCGCACAAAGTAGAACATATCCACATAACCGACCACAATCATTAGAAGAGTAATTTGGGGGATTGTTCAACTATGCCCCTATATGTTTCTCAACCAGAATAACCGATGTCTATTGTACTGTGTTTCTTCGAGAACGTGAGTGACTTGTATACCTTTCGAAAAATATATATTTTTCTTAGATCAACATAATCAACCTACCTAGAATGTTTATACTATGGCGTCAAATCAATATTGCAATGACCATCTTATGAGGCAAGTTGGAACGTACCACTTATAATAGTACTTATAATAGTTATATAGATGAAAAACGTAGGTCTTTGTGGCAATAGATTTAATTAGTTTGTAGTTTAATTATTTATTATATTATTTTATACCTATGGTTTTTTTTACTGTACTATGTTATGCGTGATTATGTGATTGTGTTAATGTATGGTATTAGAATTTGTATTGCATACTAGTATGTTAGCCGGTGCTAGGCACTGGTTAATTTTAATTTATCCGTGTACGATTACCATTCGAGTTTTGAGTTATCAATTACACTCGTAAGCAAGTAAAAATTATATAATTCATTAAATTTAATGAAACAATTATTTCCTTAAAAAATTTAGGTAGAGCACCGGTTAAATTTAATCAGTGTTATCAGACCCTACGGGTCGACCCAATAAATCGGCGTCCCGGTGCTCTAACCGGGCTGGTTCGGATCGTTCCAAACCCAGCAACGCGAGTTCATGTCAAACCTAGTAATCTAATTAACTCAGCAAAGTTAATTAAATAAACTAATAAAATCATTCTAAGATATTATAACATGTTCCAAGTGTAGGAATGTCACCCTTTATACGTTCTTGCCCTCACTTTTGAACCCCCAATAAAAGCAAACTTTACTACAGTTAAACCTCTATAAATTAATAACCTTTGGACCACCTTAATCCTATTAATTTAGAGAGATATAAATTTATCGATAAATTAATAATTAATAATTTATAGAGATATTTTAATTTTTTTATTTTTGGAGTAAATACATTACTTTCTACTGCCTATTCAGTTATCAAGGTCCATTAAAGATTATTGATCAAAGAGATTGACCAATTTAAAATTTAAAAAATCCAACACTTCATTCAATTTTTCGGTGAATACTAAGAATCATTAGTTAATTCAATTTATTGAACCTTGGTGCAATGTATCAAATACACACTATTTAACTCAACACAATCTTGTATCTTGTTTCATTCTACATTTACAATTCAAAAAATCAAATGGCTTCCCATCTCAAAGGTGATAGCAAAAGAACCATGACGGATGAAATGCGTAAAGCACTATGTCAACATAGCCTTGGAGAACTTTGATGACCCATGGATGGAGATGGTATTCTTGAATTGAGGATGATAATCAATGAGTTGGGTTACAAGGATGTAATGGATGTTAATTACATCTTGGACTATCCTGGTGAAAATGATGCAAGTACAAAAATTTTGAACGTTGATGAAATCGTTGACAACAGGGAGCATCCTCAAGATGAAGAAGAAGATGAAACACAACCTTTAGTACCGGTTTCAAGGAAGGACGCACTTCAAGCATCAATGACACTACAAAACTTCTTGTTCCAATACAAGAATACAACCCCATCACTTTTGGACGCATTGCGCACAATTGGAGACGAAATTCAACTAAATTTGAATTTCAACCTAAAACAAACTAATATTGATTCATATTTTAACAAAACCTAAAATGTAATCAATTTTTTTTTTTATTTAAGTAATTATTAATTTATGGACTATTTGGGTCTTAAATAATATTATAAGGAAATATTTTACACCTATTATTTTATTATTTTGTCGAAATTTATTAATTAACATAGAAGCCCCAAGTCGGGACCGGAGAATTATATTATCTAAAAGAGATTATCAATTTACCGAGTATTAATTTAAAGAGGTTCTACTGTATGTTGTTAAGATAAAACATCTGACAATAATATCAAACATAGTTAAAGGTAGCATAATTCAAAGAGTTGTGCATTATTCTAGGTTTTAACCGTAGCTTTTAACATCTCTGTCAAACTTTAAGAGGTGTTCAATGGATTATGCCACAAAAACTGATAATACCTAACTCTTCAAAACAGATGAAAACCAGAACATAGCAATCATCTTCAACTTTATAGTTCAAAACAATCCAATCAACCTACCTACAATATAGACTCTTCTCAAACAGAAACATTAAGTGTAATAGGCAACATAAACTCTGAAGTGTGAAGTAGATCAGACCAATGGGAAAAAGATTTGCAGGCCAATCTATTATTCATAACTTCTTTCCATGGAAATCGTTGTTGATCGATGCTACCTGCATGTTCTTAAGCTTGGGCTCCAAGCTCCAACAATAGAGTATGGCTGATGTCCCTCGATGCTGGTCCATTAAACTGAATGGGACCTGTTCACAAGTATCAACACGAGAATCAGACAGTAGTCTTGACATATTGATACGAAATTTTTGTAATCCTTTTTTCCCCCACACACCAACTAAACTCAGGAGTAAATAAACTATGAGAGAAATTATGCTTCTGTGACAAACAGCTGAGCTGAGCATTTACAGACCAGTTGCGGACATTTCAAACAGTTTGCAAAAGAGATTACTATATCAAACAATTACTTGAATACTGGAAAGAACACAGACCTGGACTGATATATCGGTTCTTGATGGCCCACTCGCCCCGCATGGATGCGAACTTTTTGAATGGTGCACCTGAAATTTCATTATCATAAATAATTTCTGTTAATGTTCTGGTTTGGATTAAATAGGAAAAGGCTACATGAAACATGGTAAACATTCAGTGCCCCGCCACCTTTGTCTTCAGTTTATAAGGCCAAAAGGAAATTTATATTTATTAGGATAAAATTGGGTTTCAGAACAAGAATTCTTACCGTCAAGCTCAACCATTGCCTTCTTGATCACAGGCTTGAACTTACCTGGAAACAGTAAAAGCATAAGATACTCTAATCATAGAGAAGGCTGTAATATCGTTATCATGCATCAACAGAGTGCTGTATGTTGAGGGTCACATTTGAAAATGTCCTCAGAAGAAACTTAAGTAGTATGTTAAGTTAACTAGAAAAATCTGTTGAATGCTGTCTATCCCGTTAATATCTTAGAAAGCTGAATCTGAATCTTTCTTAAAATGCCTGAGTATTATATTTCCTATATACAATAGAAAATAGTATTCTGGCTATCATGGTATTTATATAGTTATCGACATAATATTAATCATGCTAAATTTAAAACGTCAGAATTAAGATTTTTCTCCTATTAATTGGAAAATTGTTTTTGAGATAACCCTAACTTGAAGTCCACACTCACAAGCACCAGTAAGCATGTACAGATTTATTATACTGAAAGTGACTTCTCTAAAATATAATTATGACAAAGACAAATATTATACCATGTCTCCTCTCCACATCCATTAGTGAGGTCAGTGCAGTGCCACCAACAGTCCACTCTTCAACTGGAGCACCCAAATTTCCAACCTTGAACCATTCAAAAATAGAATCAGCAACCAGTGTTTTTTTCTTATATTTTTTCAAGCTTTTAATTTTTTAGAGACGAAAAATAAGCACATTGAAACATATAAACTATCAAGAAACACAAACCGAGGATATAAGCCCAGTTTTTCCAGAATGTATGAGGGCTCCTGCAGCGTAACCCAATGAATAGCAATAGGTAGAATCAAAATTTGTAGGCAAACCACATCTTCCCTCATAACTGCATGTAAAACAAATTACAGGGTAAGAACCGACATAGAGAACAAGGCTAATTATTTATATTTCATACATAACATTCAGTAAGAGGTCAGACTTCAAAAGAATGACCGAGCAACCCACAAACATATCCCGCACCAGAAGAAAACTATGAGAAATATGCAAATTCAGCACATTCATTATAGGGGGTGTAAGAATGTTACTAGTAGATAATATATGTGAGGTGGGGAAGAAAAGAAAATACTTAAACTCCATACCCAAAAAAGTGGGACTGCCCTTTAAACTCCTTGTCATATCTACCCTCTTGCTTTCTTTTCCCCAACTCTGTTTCAACCATTTGAATTAGCATTTTCTCTGTTTCTATCTTGGCAACCTACAAATTGGACAAGAAATGACATGTATTAGAAACATCTCCATACCAAGTGTATGTATAAACAATCCAAGAATAATATAAAAAAAATATATAGTTTATATGTTATTGTAATCACCTGAACATTTCCGTGTGGGTCCCTTTCAAGCAAGAGTTGTTCCTGGATTGCTTGGGGCAATAAATCAAAAAGCTTTTGAGATTGAGGTTGAAGTTTATTCTTCCAAACACCACCTTCATCCACAACATCATGAGCTAGAATTTCATTGAGCTCTGCAATAAGTTGTTGTACCTGCAACAATAACATGAGCAAAACCAATGTCAGTGGGAACTCTACAAATAGACGCAACCTGGCACATTACGTACTAAAATACACCAAAAATATCTTGCATGTAATAAATTGCACATATAATTCATATTTTACCTCAGGAATGAAATCAATTAGGCCTTCAGGTATAAGTATTACACCGTAATTATAGCCAAGATCTGCACGTTTGCAGATTATGTCTGTAATATAGTCGGTAACACTTTTCAAAGTCTGCTTCTTGGCAGCAACCTGACAAATAAAGATTCATGACAGTCAATATCAACATATGGTGTTCTAAAGTTGACATCAATTTTAAGCATCATCCTAAAATATCACAATGAAAATACCAAAATTGCAGCAGAGGACGTTTCTGGCCTACCATACCACTTGTTACCAACTAATAACATTGACTGGTATGTCGTCCGTATAAAGTGTCTGACGCGGCATCCTAAAACTAGCCAACACATGGACATGGATTGTGATTTATGTTATTATGTTTAAGTTCATTTTCCATATAAAGAATACAAAATCTCTCATTCTCACTTTCTTTTTTTATTTTTTTCAATTGTAATTAGATGAAGGGATAATTGTTGCACATTTCTCTCCTTGTTTCTCTATGCTTATCTCCCCTGTTCAATTCTCAGTATATGTAACCTTTCTAATCTGAAATCATGTGCTAGTTTGTAAGTGTGCGTGCATCCGACATGGAATTTTGGCTCAGCCACTAGAAAAGAAAAGTGCAAGGAGAACTTGTAGAATGTAATAGAAGAACAAAAGATTCTATCTGTATCTAATGCTTCACTTGTATTAACTAAAATTAGATACCTTACTAGTTACAACATGATCTCTGCAAACAGCAAGCTGTTGTGTGAACATTTAAATCCTTTTTCATGGGAAAAAGAAAGTGCTCTTGACTACTAAGTATTACTGCATCCAACTATTTTTCTGTAAATAAAACAAAAACTTTGGTACCTCTTCTCCAATAATAGTAGCATTGGGATGAGTTTGCAAAGCACACTCCAATGTAATGTGAGAAGCAGCACGCCCCATAAGCCTTACAACTGCAGACAGAGGGACAATTTAAAGACACATAAAGTAATATACCAAGCACAAAGCAAGGTGCATCTTTTAAGTTCTATCCTGGAAGGTAAGAAATTCTATCCAGTTAACAAAGTGTTTAGTTTGTATGTAGTGGGACTGACAGAGTGAATAAATACAGACAACATACTCCAAACAAACAGCCCTCTTTAAGATGATTTCAGAATCAGAAACTTACAGTGATAGTATTTTCCAGTTGACCGAGCATCAATCATGACATTTCCAATCATTTCAGCATAGATCTGCAATCAGGTTCCCATTAGCACATTTACTAATAGATTGCAAAATACATGAGTACATACCTCCTACAAATAAAATTGCTACTTTCAATGAATGGGCTATGTGCCCCATGTTGGTTTCGCCAAAAAAAAGTGAGGACTTGATCGATAAAATGATTTAAAAAGTCATAAGTGGTATAGCATGGATGTAATGAAAGTGTTGAAGAGGGAAATACTTAATAGAAAGCTAAGAGTGATGATTGAAAATTTGGGAATCCAGTTGAGAAAAGCCACCATATCAAACTCAATGAAATAACTAGTCACTTAGTCAGTTGACAGTCCATATATACCATAAACATGCCAGCAATAGAAGCACAATCAATCAGGGCTATGGATAACAATTAATGAGAGTGATCACCTTGCATGCTGTATCAAATCCAAAACTGATGGGAACCTCCTTGGATTTCAAATCACCATCAATGGTCTTTGGACATCCAATTACACGAGTTTTCAAATTTTTGCCCCTAAGTTTCGAAGCAAAGAAACAAATTTGTATCAATAAAACATTGGAAACAAATTCATAGTCTTCCCAGATGTTGCCCTTGATCTATAGATCCTTCAAGTTCATGACCACAAAACAGATGTTATTACCCAAATATACAGATTCCTCCAGAAATGTTGTTACTTCCCCAGTAAAAGGAAAAACAAAAGAAATATCGCTTCATGCTCTACCTGAAGTTTTCAGCAAGAAGGCAAGCATTTGTGTTTGAGTCATCCCCACCAATGACGACGAGCCCATCCAAATCGAGCTTCACTGCTGTTTCTTCAGCTTGCTTAAACTGACAAACATAAACGTGAATTTGGTTAGCCCACAACTAATATACTAAGAGCAATCAAACAAGAAATTCCACATACACAAACAGACGGAAGATGAGTGAACAATATCTGAATATGTACAGATAACTACCTGTTCTGGGGTTTCAATCTTGTCTCTCCCGCTACAAATCATATCAAATCCACCCTGTTTGTGATATTCAAATTAAGATTAGATAGAGGCCCATAAAATTCAGTATTCACAGTTAAATAGGTAAATGCTAATTCACTGACTCTACAACAAAAAGTAGACATTATTAATAACAATGGCAGACACATAAACACAGTGAAGAATCAATAATTGTAACATAATGCACATGCATCAACAGATTCCATCATCTCGGCTACACTGCATTTCCACCATCCACAGATACCAAAGTATCTCTCTTCTATTTCAATCAAGGACAAGAGATATGACATACATGTCTTCCAGCCAACAGGGGAATATATTTTTTAAAATAGCTTTTTGGTGGTTGTGGAAAACCTGTATCCCAATAATTTTAGAAGCACCAATCAATATTCCACAAATCACATGCAACCTAAATCAACATCATGCAGACGAATGCATATGAATTTTTAGATGTGCAAAACTCTACTGGGGAACCACGAGATCCATCATTTTATACAAAATAAATCAATAAATCAATTAAATGTAAATTAAATTAAAAAAAAAAAAAAAAAAACCTTCATTATAGCGCGTTTGTCCTCTACTTTTGTGTAATTCGTTTAGCTTATCAATAAAATTTATTTTAAAATAAAAAAAAAAAAACTTTGACTTGATTATAGAAGTTACCATTTACAAATATCTTAACAATGTGATCCATTATAAAAACCATACTTCATTCATTTGTTTTAGTAAAGTTCTTCAAATTTTCACCTGATTTCTGTAAGGATAAATAAATTCCGGAGTAAGCTCAACATATTTTCCCTTCATGATCCCAGCAGGACCACCCTTAAATCCATAAAGAGAACTTCCTTTCGCTCGCTCTTGCAAATAATCTACAAATAAACCCAAAGTTACTTAAACTCTTCCAAAAGATCCAATCATTAAACAAGAATCTACACTTCATTTTCGAGATAAAAAAAATCTTAAACACAATGCAAATCAAATCCAAAACTAAAAATTACAAAAGTCTTACCAAAAATCCCAGAAATAACATTATGTCCTCCTGGTGCTTGTCCACCAGACAAAACAACACCAATCCTTAACTTCTGATCTGGATTTAATCCTTCGGTTTCGCTCGCAACCAATGATGCAGATGGCTGACCAAATAGATTTGGAAATAGCTTTGCAATCTCATCTATACACATATATATATCAAAAAAATACCAAATCAAATAAAAAAATACAAAAAATACAAAATCTCAATAAAACAAAAAAACCCATCAAAACCCATCATTTTAATCTACTAATAGATCTATAAATCAACAAAAAAAAAAACCTGGGTTTCCAGCAGCAGAACTATTGGGACCTTCTTTAACAGTGAAAGGTTTTTTTAAAACATTTGGTAATGGAAGAGATTGATTAAGACGACTTGTTTGAACTTCACTGTAAACAGAAGCAACACGACCTGGTTGTTGAGACATTGTTAATGGCGATCTAAAGGTTTTGCTGGTTTTTCTGTGTTTTCTTCTCTGTGTTTTTGTTTATATATATATGTGGTGAAGTAAAGAAAGTGTGTTGGTGTGAGCTTTTCGGGTTAAAAAGGGTAATATTGTCATTGGAATATCCGCCACAATACTATTGGCTAATGATGGTAATATTTTATTATTGGAATTTTTGTAGGTAAGAAAGGAATATGCTGTTTGGGATGGGTTTGGGGTTAGACCCACTAGAGGTGATGTGCTAGGAAAGCAAGTTTTCATAGAGTGGCATGACTACTCTGGTGATGTGGAGGCGATGTGGATACTTAGGTGGCAACAAATTTACGGGCGTAGTTTCAGATGTAAACCCTACATCTAAAACAAGCGGTGGTAATAGTATTGGTATTTTTTTTATGGTAACAAAGGAATATGTTGTTGGGATGGGTTGGGTTGGGGTTAGACCCATGGTTTAGAGAAAGTTGAGGCGATGTGGTTGCTTAAGTAAAGGGTAAGTAAAGTCTTTGTGGAGTGACATGGCTACTCTGGTGATGTGGAGGGTGACATGGATATTTAGGTGACAACATGATCTAGAGAAAGTTGAGGTGATGTGGTTGTTTGAACAGAACGAAAGTAAGTCTTCGTATAATGACATGACTACTTCGGTGATGTGGAGGGCGATGTAGAGGTGATGCGGATATTTAGGTGGCAACAAGCATATAGTCTACGTACGTAGTTTTAGATGTAAATCCTTTGGGGTTTGTAATATAGCTTTTGGGTCTTAAGGGGCATGATATAAAGAAAGTTGAGGTGATGTGGTTGCTTGAGCAACAGGAAAGCAAGTCTTCGTAAAATGACATGACTACTCTAGTGATGTGGAGGCGACGTGGGTACTTAGATGGCAACAAGCAAATAGCTTACCGAAGTAGTTTCACATGCAACCCCTTTGGAGTTTGTAATGTAAAAGCCTTCGGGCTTGGAATTTAATTTAGAAGGAAAAATAAATTAGGGTTACTAGCGATTGCCGCCAGTTTTAGAAAAGCAAAGTTAGAACTGCCCCTTGTTTTCAAATAGCTCTGTGATACCCAGTTTCTGTTTCTTGGATCTAATTTAGAACTCTATGAAACTTTTTGAAAACGAAGGGTAGTTTTAACTTTGCTTTCTAAAACTGGGGGTAGTTACCAATAACCTCAAAATTATTTTTAAAAAACATGGAATCCAAGCTAGAACCTCTTAGTAGGGTCTAACCAACACAATTGTTGAACACCTGCAAGAAAATATTACAGAAGATATGGACATCATATCATGCAATAGGTTTAATTTCCTAACTGATTGTGACTAAGTTTTAATTGTACACAGTCATTTGTTACTCTTATGGTCATGGCAGATAAATAAAATCCACAAGCAATCGAAACTTCACACTTCCGTGCAAAAAAAAAACAAAAAAAATCTATATTGTACTGTAATAAATTCAGAATGTAAAACTCAACATTTCGAATTTTAGCCCGGAATAAAAGAACTTGCACCTAGCTAGAAACGAGCATTCCTGACTATGCGACGTAGATTTCAGGCATACTTTTGGTAACAAAACAAAAGAAAATAGGAAACACACACATAATCGGAAAGGAAAATCATTTCCCATCACATTTTTATCCAGACAGGACCCTTGACAGTGTCCATCCTCTCAAAGGCCTTATAGAAAGTAAACCTCAAAGCTTTGATTCCATGAATTTCTTCCACATTCTCTCATTTCGTATCAGGACAGTAACAACCTCGAAGATTAAGAATTTCAAGATCAGGGCATCCATCAAGAATTGCTTGTAAGGCTGTTTCTGTCATCCAGTTTCTAAGACGTAGGCCAACTAACTTAGGCATGCCTTTTGCAATGGCAAATGCTAGATTGTTAGTATAAATAGTGAGGGCTTTAGGAACTGATGTCGATTGCATATGAACGAGAAAATACTTCAATCGTGAGCAAGAACGGCCTATGTCTATTATACCATTGGGTAAAATATGATGAACACCAGCACTGTGCGATTCAAGCTCTTTCAATAAAGGGAGTTGTCTGCAGACGTTAACCAATCCCTGACTAGTAAATCGAGAGCAAGTGCCCAGTTGAAGATTTTTCAGTCTAACTGAACTTTTGACAACATAGTTTAATAACCTCTCACTGCACCAATCTTGCGCGAGGGAGATTTCTATCAATTCTCCACAGCTTATGTGTACCACTTTCTGCAGTATCTTAAATCTGCGCTGATCACTAAAGATCGAAAGAACTGAAGCTCTTGCAACTCTTTTGCAAGTTCTAGCCAAGGAGAACAAACAAATGGAGCATAATAGAGACGTCCAACCAAGTCAAGTTTTGAGAAGATGACACTCAGTATATCACGCGGCCGATCAAGCCAGTTTCTCTGTTCTTATTCTTCTTCATTTTTAAAAGTAGTTCTTCTTCTTATGAAGTTATATTCTTGCTTATCAGAAACTACCATTTTTATTTTCTTTTTCATTGGAGAAAAATGGGAGAAGAGAACTTTACAACTGCTAGAGGGGGTTGTGTTTATGAAATATGAACAATGCAACTGTGAGTGTTGGTCACTCACCCCTGTAAATGAAACTCTTATTATAGCTTATAAGAACTTTACAATTTCCTTTGGGTGATGATACCGGAGGTCTGGGGTTTGAATCCCGCCAGCATTATTGAGTTACTGATCTCATAAAAAACAGCCTTACCACCACATTTTTTTCAGGTGCCAATTGGGCTCAATTGATACCAGAGGTTTTGGGTTCGAATCCCGCCAGCACTACTGAGTTACTGATCTCCTTAAAAACAGGCTTACCAAACCATTTTTTTGCAAATAGCACCCCTCTCACAAAGTGGAGAGGTTGTGGGTTTGAAACACGTCAACAGCTGGATTGTTGATATAAGTTTCCACACGTAATTTAAAACGGGTAGGGGTCCCTTAACCCCGCTTGCCAATAATAAAAAAAAAAACTTTACAATTTCCCGAAAAAGAAAAATACAAAAAAAGATACTGTATATATATATTTCACAACAAAAAAACTATAGGTATTTTTATATATATCCAATATGATTCAGTCTGAAGCAAAAAACAAAAACATTTTCTTTTGTAAACATCAATGCCCCACTTACAAAAGAGACATGATACAAGATCTAAGTGCAGTTCGTATCTACGAAGCGAAGCTATACCACTATAACATTTTGATATGTACCCATGACGTATACAAAAACTTGCCAGAAACCACAACAACCCAACTAAATTACCAGTATTTCCACATTTGACGAGGCTCGAGGACATGTCAAGATTCCTTCAGCAAATATTTTCCTTTCCTCGTTGCTGGCAGACACTTCTTTGAAGGTGAAAAGAGAGATTTTTTCCAAGGACACTGCAGTCTTCAGAAAAATTTTCAGAAAATCAAGTTCATCAATAGAGCCTGTAACATATTGAATCTTGATACGCTTGAGGCATTGCAACATGAACTGTTGTCCCCAATATTCCGGAATAGTGGCCACATCTCCTTTTCTCTGAAAAATAAGAAAAATCAATAATTAAGAAAAGATGAATGTGTTTCAAAACAATTTTAAGTAATCATAAGAGGGAAAATGTTAATAAGTGATAATTAATTCATTCCATCTTCATTTCTGAATTTGGAACCATACGCGAGCAGGGCGAGTGAACACCTATCTGAATTCCAATGCTCGTATCTAGGGACGGATCCAGGTGGATTAACAGATGAACACACATTTTTCTATTACTTGAATGCTATGGCCTCACCTTTTGTCTTGGATCATCAACGTAAACTCCAACAACGATATACAAGACTACAGGGTCTAAAGCTGGCTGCTGATATGGGTCTCACAAAGAAATTTTAGACTGCATTCAGGGAAGCACTAAACCAACATGGAGAACTAACCACCTGGTAAGTCATACAAGGGCGATTGCTAGTACACTATAGGCATGTCAGATCAAGCACATATGCATGGAATGAAACAGGGCTGTTTGCTGGTTAACCAACTGTAGTGCACATACTGATGCTTGTATTAACTTCTCAAAGACCTTCCTGGGTGAGCTGAACAATATTTTCAATATAAAGTGGGTGTGTTGTACTTGTACAACAAATGTAACTTCCTTTTGTATCAAATAAACCCGTAGGGATCTGCCACCCCCAAAACCCAGCTTTATTTCTAAAGAATAAAGAGGAGATAAAATGGGTTCGTAAGTTACATTCTCTCATGCCAGCTATGGACTATTTGGCATCCAAGAGATGGCAGATTGGCAGGGTTTTCAGGATCATGACTCTCAGTTCGGACAGAGCCATTGAAGATAAAAGGGTTAGTAAGACGGTTCCGGTTTCACCAAAGCAGAAATTGTTTTTAAGCTTGTGTGGTGATCAGGTTCCTCTTTACAAGAAGTTAAGTATTCTGATTTTCTGTTCAAGGTTGGGACCTTAGCGGAGTTTGTAACCTTTTCTCACATAAATAACAGTTCTATATATCACGACAAAATAATCTAGATGCAATTCCAAGCAAGCGAGCAACTGTAGTCAATGTTGAGATTCTCATAATAAGAATATCCAATAGAAAAATCCTTGTTATAAACTGTCATTATCCAGTAATAACACACTTCATAGGGAAATAAAATAAATTAGAAATGCACTATCGGTCTTTATTCCTTTTAATAAGTATATAATGCAATTCATGTGACTTTTAGATGGTATTGTTGATGGCGCATTGAATTATATTACTAAACACAAATACACAATGACAATCTTCCTTTGGATGCCTACATTTATGTAAATCTTTTTTTAATTGCCTCAAAATATCTTGCATGCAAACAATGTCTTTATATGAGTAGGCATGTATGCATATCATGTCACGAATTATAGTAGCAAAATGAAATGAATAACAGGATTTGTCATTACCCCAACGTTTCCGATGACAAACGTTTCAATATTCTGACAATTCTCGAATATATACTTGATAGCTTGCATGTGATCTTCGGAAATCCAAGTTACTTCCAAATATTTTAGATTATCAAAAGAAACAGGTGGTCTATTCAGTATGTCCTGTGCTCTCGAGACCTCCTAAAAAGAATCCAAAGGCAAACAATAGACAGTTACCTATCTTACTATACCTATCTTACTAGGCTAAAAATTTAACAAAGGAAATTACATCTTTTAACTAATCTAAACAATTTTTAACTAAAACAAACAATAAAACCTAGGGGATGGTAGTTACTAGTTACATCCCTTTATTTGGATAACGATGCTGCATTGTTCAAATTACACCAAAGATAAAAGTCAAACTAAAGATTGGGCACATACAGGACATGAGGCCCCGTAACGGAAACAGTGGGTATCGATCTGACATTAGTTATAGATCTTACACCACTGGCAAAAGAACAAACACGGTTCAGACAAGGTGGTTACACTTAATATTCTACCAAAACAGTTGGTGAAAAAAATAGCTAGATTTTAGCCATTAATATCAGTACGTATACTTCATTGTAAACTTATGTCTTCCAAGATACTTTAATTTCCATGACGTAAGTGTTTCATTGGGATTTATTTCATTTTCACAAGGGAATGGGGAGATACAATACCTTTAGAACACGTGGAGCTAATGTTAAGGATTTCACATTATAGAGCCCTTTTAAGACTCCTAGCGTACGCTCGGCCTCTTCAACTGCAAAGATTGGATCAAATATTATAGTTTATAGCAACACAAGGAAGTGAAACAGAACAAATCCAATTCCCCCCTTTCCCCGCTGCCATTAAAGAAAAGGTAAATCTAAATTAATTTTTACCTTCAAAACCGTAATAAGCTTCGGCATCATCATCAATATAGCTTGCACAAATGTCTACGTATACAGTTTCTAAACAAGAAAGATCCTTGAAATGGTAGTCATTGAGCATATAATCTACGCATTTAAAGGAAATCAGATTTGGAGCAGATACAACAATTCGAAGTCCACAGAAATCATCTTCACTCAAACATTCTTCAATTACCAAATGCTTAAGTTGAATCCCAGATATAACAAGATCATCTTTCGACTCATCAAATTCACAATTCGAGAACTCCAATCTTTCCAAAACAGGACAACCCGAGAAAAACTTACCAAAAAACTCAGTACTCAACATAGCAATGAACTGAAGTTTCAAATTCTTTAAAACCGGCATATCCACCAACCCCGGCAATTTAAGTTTCACACAATTTTCTTTACCATTAATATCTAACTCCAACACTAAACTCGTCAAAGACTTACAACTAAAAACCAAAGAACCCCCTAAATCAAGCTTCTTAAAACAAGGTCGATCAAAACTAAGTATCAGTTCTTGTACATTACGTTGTACAGCAATACATACATATGAGTTAATATTACTACATTTATGATTTGATGAAAACACTTTAAGTTTATGAATATCATTTGGACTTCCACCGCGTAAAACTTTAATAACAAAATCATCAAAGCTTATATATTTCTTGTTCTTGTCTCGATAACTTGGATAACTATAAAAAATATTAGAATTAATACTTATAGAGATTAAAGAAGTCCAAAAATACCTCCACCTCTTTGATAAAATGCTCATTTGAATTACTTGTTTTGCATCCACATCAAATGAAATGATATGTTGAAGAATTTCTTGAGGTAAACTACTAAGTCTGTCATTATTTTCATCACCACTAGGAGAATTAGATGATGATGAAGCAAGTTTTTTTCTTGATTTCATGGCTATTTTTTTTTTTTTTTCAGCTCTTTCCTTTAACACTACAGTAGAGAATTAAGAACCCTAAAGTTTAAGTTGGGGAGACGTCTGAGAAGTGAGAATATCAAGTGATTTGTCGGAGTATTTATATAGCTTTTTATTGGGGTTGGTTGGGTGATGTCTATTCCAGCCTGGTCCAATAAGAGTGACCATTGTTGTAGCCCAAGATTAATTTAGGGCCTACCAGTTTTAAAAGTTAGGACCCCTATGAACAGTTTTTACAAGGGATCATTTTTAGGGTTCTTGATAGGAAGTCCAAAATCATGTTGACCTAAACGAGTCGTAAACATAGGCGAAAAATTGTGAATATTTGATGAATATATTCATTTTTTTAGAAATTGGATATTGAAATATTTGTGAATATTCGTTGACTTGTGACACATTTTTTTTGATAGCATAGATAAAAATTCGATGAATAAATCCGTTTTTCCAAAAATTAGATATCCGCATAAAATCAATATTTTGTAAATACATTTTTCTTGATAATATAATAAAAAAAAAGATAAAAATTTTGTTGATATTTGAAGAATATTCGTGAAATTATGAATGTTGCAACCCAAGACATAATTTAGTTTTTTCATGGTGTGTTGACCCCCCTTAACTAGCTCAAACACAAGTCAAAGACAAGTCCAAGACTATAATTAATATAATAAGAGCCTAAGTCCAATTCAATTAGTAATAAGGCTTAGGCCTGTTACTACATTGAATATCAATCATGGGCTTTATCTATTTAAGTCTATAATATTCAATAAGGTTAATATGGTAACTCTACATCTTTGTAGAGATTTCCTTAACCTAATCCAATTACAACTCCAATATTTCTATAACTCATGTTCCTAATAGGACATGAGGTACATTATCTTGTCATTATATAGTCCAAATACATGGGACTACATCATTAAACTCTACAATTGAAGTACATTATAAAAGGTTTGATTTCATCTCTCTTATGGATACGTAGACAACTAAGAAGCAAAACCATTATCAATCACCAAAACCCTATTCTTTTATCTTTTCCAATACCTTAAATCATAATATTAGGGGTTTCTTCTTAATTTTATATCACATTGATGTGAAATCCGGTTAAACACATGGAATCAATTTTATAGTATTTATTGAGGGTTAAAAATCATTTTTTGTGATTAACTATTACCCACTTTAGGACTTGATTTTTGTGATTAATGTTAAGTTTCATTTAGGTTTTACAATAATTGAAAATCAACGAAAAAATAAATGAATAATAAAAACAAAAATAAAATTACAAAGACCAGACATGAAACATATTTTTGGAGTCATCCTACATGTTGTTTTAATGGATAATCTAGTCTTACCTAGGACTAGAATTTTGGCTCATGTACTCTAGTGCATCTTTATTCTGAACTGACTGAAATTCGAATATGGCAAGTTTGGGTGTAGAAATATATTCGAATTAAAAACATGTTTGTAGCATCAGATAAAAAACATGTCAATTTGTTTGTCTTGCATCTCTTTGTTTTATATGGTTTCACCCCGTTTGCTTTTAACACGTTCGTGTATCTAGCATTAGAAACTAATAAAGATTTTAGAGATTTTTGGATATACCCCATTTGAAAGTCAGATACCCCTATTTGAATTTTTTTTTTTTTTTTGAGATACCCCAAATTTTAAGATATGGTGTTATCATAGCCATCCATCATAAACTAACCTACGGTTGTAAATCTCTTCTGTCTTGAAATAGGGTATCTAAATTTTATTTTTTTTCAAATTTGGGTATCTCAAATTTTGACTTTCAAATGGGGTATGTCCATTTCTTATTTAAAGGAAGAGCAGAGTGTTGGCCGACTCAGAAACCTGCACTGAGTCAGCACCGATTCAAATAAAAAATTGCTCATTTTTTCTTCAATTCTTCTGCAATCTCTTTCTAGATTCATACTAGAGCTCTTCAAGACGGTGGAAGTTCGAATTGCTATGTTTTCGTTGGGTGGGATTTTAGTTTGAATGATGGATTATGGGTAAATTTTACTTTCATCATCTAATCTTTCACCAATCTCTTCAATTAAGCATCAACG
This sequence comes from Aquilegia kansuensis, assembly GCA_020826895.1. Taxonomy (NCBI): domain Eukaryota; kingdom Viridiplantae; phylum Streptophyta; class Magnoliopsida; order Ranunculales; family Ranunculaceae; genus Aquilegia; species Aquilegia kansuensis. Next base: position 43,917,531 of record CM037004.1, on the reverse strand, counting down.
TCGCACTATGTCGTATTGGTGTTCTTGATTTGGAGTTTTGGTAGAAGTTTGTTAGTAGAATAGAAAAAAAGTGGGGTAAACAAAATTTGTTTGGTGATCTTGGTTAGGGGTTTTGAGTGCTCATCTCTTCTTTGATTTCCTTATTTGATGATGGTGTGATCATATATTGAGTTTTACCGGTTCGTTTGCAAGTCAATTGCACTTCTGTGAGTTTTTTTGTTAGTAATTTGATATTTTAAAGGTTGTTTCATCCTTATCTACCTTTGAATTTGATTTTGTGTTATAACATTTAGGTAGTTTTGCTGTAAATTTTTATTCAATTGTTATCATCCTTCCACATTCTCTTATCTTTGTGTTTTTTTCTTTGCTGGTTTGTAGTTGTTTTGGATACCCTTTCCTCTGGTATTCTGCACTAGGGGAAAAGATGAATCTATCTATGGGTCCTTTTGGTTTCTTGTGTGCAGTCTTATGTCGTTCTCAATTAGTTTCAGTCTTCATAGTGAAACAATTTTCTTTAGGGGTGTTCTCTTTCTTTTGGTTATTTGCTTGGTTGAGTGTGATTTCTCTCCCCAGGTTAGCCGATGAATTTAACACACCAAACTTTTGTTGCTTGGAGCGTGTAGGGTTTGCCATTTTTTGGATACCTTATGTTTGCGTCTGGTGGCAGGGTAAATGCTTTGTATTTACTTGTACCCACCCTTAGGATCTTTCCTGTTTGGATCCTCTTTTCGTTCTTAGGAATTCTTCTGGTTCTTTGGAGTTCTTCGAGAGAATTATACTTTGCTAAGGGGTGGTTCAGACGAAAGATTATGCTCCTGAACGAATCTTGTTTTCGCTATAAGGGTTTGAAGTTAATTGTGGATCAACATAGGCTGCTGCAAGAATCAAAGATGCATGGAAGATTTGACTTGTATATATATGTAGTTGGTTATGTTATTTGCTTTGTGTTTGTGTTGGTCAAGTCCTGTAAAAATGTTTGTATTATTCGATAAAAGTTAGTTGATAAAAAAAATAAAAAAAAATATGGGGTATGTCTAAAAATCTCAAGATTTTAAACCCTAAAAAACCCATCCTGATTTGGGTTGATATCCAAACCGGCCCAACCCAATAAAGCTTCTTGGTTGACATGTTCATTCATTTCATGCCCAGCGGCCAGCAAGAACAAAGACAGTTCATCAGCTCAAACCGTCTCTCTCTGCAATAGCTCACTTTAATTAAATTTTCTTTGTGTTCAGAAGAAGAAAATGGATTCTTCAGAATACAAGAAAGAAGATCATGAAGTAGTAGTACTTGAAATGATGACTACCACCACTACAACAAGTAATACTATTACTAATCAAACATTTTCAGAAGTAGTAGAAGAAGAAGAAACTTCATCTTTACATGAAGAAATCTCTCCACTTCTAACCAATGAAAATCCCTCTATTCATAAACCCAAGATCAATATCTTCTCTTTACCTTATTCAAGAAGAAAATCTCCTAGGGTAAGAAATCCTAATTCACCTTTATTTTTTTTTTTTTGGTATTTAAATACTTTTTTTTTTTTATTAAATATGAATAATTTTGCATACCCAATTGTGTTTTTTAATTTTTGGATTTGAGGATTTATTGGGTTGATTAGGTTTGTTTTATCGAATACCCATTTGTATAATTTTTTTTTTCAGTGTTTAGAATTATTTATTTATTTTTTGATAAAAAAGGGTGAGATTTGGGATACCAATTTGTGTGAAATTTGTATGAATTAATGCTTATTGTGTTGATTAGGTTTGTTTTATTGAATACCCATTTGTGGATTTTTTTGTCCGTGAATTTTTCGTGATTTCCTTGAATTTTTTTTTAATATAACATGTAGAAATATTATTAATCACATAAACCAGGGTACAAGAACCCAGGAAATACATAGAAAGAAAAGACACAGACTCGTAGCCTCATTAGTTCAGGCCAATGACTAAGCAACTCATGAAACTGGTGTTTACTTCTTTCTGTTGTCCTCTCCTTGCTAATAGCCAACCACATCCACAAAGTTCCTTTAACTCATTTACAAGCTGCTTCAACCGAGAAGGGTGCATCTTGAATGATCACTTCATTGCGCATAGACCAAATGCACCAAAGAGTACTGTATGGCAGTAGCGGTGAGAGAAAGGAACCCAGCCTTGTCAGGTTAGGCTTGGGCCATTGCTTGACCACAGCCATAATGCACTGCTGTTCCTGCACTAACTATGCTGCTTCTCTGCATTTTCCACTCAGATTTCAGCAGACTTTGGGCACCTAAGAAATAAATGTCGTACTGTCTCCTTATAGCAGCCACACAGTACACATCTATTGGCCAGCTGCCAGCCCAACTCCTTGGACACCAATTTGTGTTTATTGCTAAGAATTAGAGCTTTTGTGTCTTCCGTTATGTTGTTTTTTTTTTTTGTGATGGGCAAAACCGCGAAAACAAACTGCAGATGTATATATGTATAAAAATGAAATTTTTGTTTGTTGGGAAATTTTGTTAAGGAAGGAAATTTGTAAATGTAATTGGTTTAGTGCAAAATATATGTTGCAGTTATCTACTATATCTGAGTTTTGGTACATGCATAGGCCGGGTAGTTGAATTTCATGGTTAGAGACTTGGAGTTAGCACTAAAACAATGTCAGCCACCACTTATTGGCAACTTTTTACATTGTTGCAGGAAGGAATCAAAAAAGTAGTTGAGGTAGAGGTGTCAATATTTTCGCAGTTTATTTTGTGGGTGTGGAATGGATCGAAGTACTCCGGATATCTTTGCATGGCCTTATCTGCCTGTATCTACTTTCTCATGCACATCCTTTCGGATTCTTTTTCAGGTTAGAAAGTTTCTATCCATACCTTAGTTTTGTGGCATTATCATCTTTTGAAATCATGTCATCAGTATTATACTATTATTTATTAAGCATACTATACAGACATTAAAGGATACCAAATGGATAATTTCTCTCTGTCAATTTCTTAGTTTATCGGTTCATGCTAAGGCTAGCGTATCAACCATTGAGACTCAATACTTAATACTGGGAGGAAAGTAGAATTGCTTACTTTGTTGCTTACATCGTGCTGTAACAGTAAAAGACGAGTAGTATATAATTTTCCTTGCAAATTAAATAGATCGATTTTAAAAGGTTGCTAGTGCCTTAAATGACATTCTTAGATTTCCATCTAAATGAATATTAAGTAAAATGTTGATCTTAATCTTAGCTCTGACACATCTGCATTATATTTTAATGGCAGTCCGGTCAATACCTTTATTTGAAACTATATTTACAAGGTGCACAATCATTTTGATCTCATCATTTGTGTGGTTGAAAAGAACTGGACAACCACTATACGGACCACCACATTTAAAGAGTCTTCTGGTGTTAAGATCCTTGATGGGATGTCTTTCATTGTTCAGTTTTGTTTATAGGTAAGCTATTCTCACTGGTTATGAAATTCTTTTACATTTGATGGCCTATTTCAGATTTTTCTTTTTACTGGCAAAATAAACTTTAAATGATAATGATACGTTTTCTCTTTTAACAAGTGTAACGTGAGGGAGAAAGTCGAGCCTATTTTGGAAATTTCAGGAGTACTTTTGTGAGAATTAGAGAAAGTCAACCCATCCTTGTGTTTGTTGCATTTTGTCAGATGCAACATACATGCAAGTTTATTAGAGGTTATATTACTCTAATAACGAGATTCAATCTTCTAAAACTCAATTAACTATCTTTTACTATTAACCTTGATTATTCACATTTTTTTAGTGGATGTTGGAAAAACAGACCTTTTTTTTTTTTTTTAGTTGATGCCTGATGGCACTGATATCTTTGAGTTCCTAGGCACATGCTTATTTCATGACCAAAACTTACTTTTTAAAGCTGCATACTCATCATTCATGTTACCATTCTCTTTTATGTTCCACCATTTTCATACAACATTACTCTATTTCTTTTGCTTTCAAACTTTGTTCCTATAACTTGTGAAAGGTCAAGCGGATTTTTTTGGTGTTTCAGTAAACCATTTGGTCATCTTTTGCGCTACTTCTGTTCAAATTTGCTTAGAGCCATTATGCAAAACCATTCTCTTTCTGACCACCATTGCGATTTATATGTTAACTGCATCTTAAGTCATAACCCTTTTTTCCTTTGCAGTGTTCAAAGTCTACCATTGTCTCAAGCGATTGTATTGAACTTCACCACCCCAATAATGGCTTCAATTGCTGCCAGAATTTTCTTACAGGAGAAATTGAAACTTGCAGATGTTGGAGGTACAATGGAGTTATTGGCTTATAACCTTATCAAAGCCCTAGTCGTTACTAATTAGTTTTGTATGACTATTTTCGTACAAATAAAGAAAGGCATTTGTGTTCTCAATGTAGTATTTGGTTCCCAAACACATCTCCATCAGTCATTGCCTAAAGTTGAATGGGAACATGCTTCTATATGGATGTCGTTTCCCTTTAGAATAGTTCTTAAACACAAACAAACACAAGCTTTGAAAGTTTCAAACTCCAGATGGCATGAAGGGAAAATCTCTTTCCATGATAAATTTGGCCTAGTGATGGTGTTGCTTCATGGTGAGAAACACTTTCAGCTTGGTGAGTCCCCTCCTTTGGTCACGATCAACTTATAAAAAAAAAAAAAAAACTAGTCATAACCAGAAAGCAATCCAAGCTAGTCAAAGATTACACAATTATAGCTTGTATGGTATATTGTCAACACGAGTGGGGGTTACGACCTAGAATGGGTACAAGGGCAAAATCTCTTCCCTGCTCACTTGTGGCCATCATTTGGAAGAACCGATGAGTCAGCCCTTCTCTGCAATTAGGCTTTACCACATCTTTTGTAACTTATTTAGACTGAATCTTTGGGGTCCACTTATAGCAGTACATGTTGTTTGGGCATAGTGATGCCTTAGGTCATGTAGATTGTAGATGGTAGATGGTAGAATGCTTCCTCCCTCTCACACAACAATATGGCTGACTTTTAATTTATTTTGTTTGAACTGGAAGAATTTTGGGAATTTTCAAGAAAAACCTTCTACCTTTATAATGTTATTGGCGTGGCTAATTGCAGATCCTTAATATACATTTTCTTAACTGATGTTCAGGATTTTTTAATTGTTTCATCTTATACGGTCTACTTTTATTTCTTCGTCTCCCTAATACAGAATTCAAGTAATTAGCAAAGGCAATAACTCTATTTTAATGTATTACAAATTTGTAGGTTTGGCTTGCAGTTTCTTTGGCCTTCTGTTCATTTTCCGACCAATGCTTATCACACAAGGTATATGTGTGTATGAGGGACAAACAAAAGAAATTTCATAATACTTAAGTAGAAATATATATTTCTTATATGTGTGTTTTCCTTGCCATTCTTAGTATATTTGTTGATCTCCGCAGGAGGGTTAGTTGAAATTGGGGAAGTGAGTGCTACATATGTTGCCAAAATCAACCATCCAGTCTATGCTGTGTGTGCTGGTTTATTTTCAGCTATAACTGGTGGAATTAGCTACTGCTATATACAAACTGGAGCAAAGGCATCAGATCAACCTGTGTAAGATCACTGACTTGATACTGTGAACTTATAAGTAGCATTCTTGTCACATGATTTTATTGTAATGTTCCTGCAATTTACTCTTTAAAATTGAAATGGTGAAATTATTATATGATATAAGATGTCATTTTAATACACTTTTTTACGTTGCAACTGGTGACATATTCATATGGTCTATAATGTTTGTTTCATATGCAAGTCATTATGTTAGTGGGCCTGCTAGCTTAGTTACTATATGTGACATTATTTACCATTGTGTCAGACTGAATTCAAAACCTAGTGGTGTTTTTACCACTTACCTACTATTTACAAAGGCAAACTATTATAATCTAGGTTTTTCCTTTTGCAGGGTTCCCGTTTTTTCATTTGCCAATTTGGCTTGTCCTGCTGCTGCAATATGTATGTATGGCTTCCAGGTAAGATAACTGAACAGTCTAAACACATTCGACATCTAAGTGCATAATATATTTACGACAAATATATGTCTAAACTATTTTACTTCAATTACGGATATGACACATAGAGGGCCAAAAATTATTAATTGTAAAGAAAAATAGTTATTTTAATATGGCCTTTGGGACTTTATTAATCATTGCAAAGAAAAGATAAGATTAATTAAACATGTCCTTGCAAAAACTAGCGCTTCTGAGTTCTGAGACATGTTTGAGAAACTAGTAATATAAAAGATGAATGATAATATTGATAATAATTAGGTTAAACGTACAAAGAAGCTAACTCCCATATACAGTATATAGAGAGAGAAAGCACATAAACTTTATATATATCTAAGCTATGCGGGACTAAACTACACAGCAAAAGCCTACAATACCCTTACTTTTAACACTCCCCCTCAAGCTAAATATTCAGACTCTGAATTTCAGCTTGAAATACAAAGAAGTTCTCGTAAGCTTCCACAATCTTGTGATTTGGCGCAACAAAATGCATCATTGTGGTCTCATATGCCTTGTTTACTTTATAGTTGATGCTTGTATATCACAATAAGCTGAGGTCATCCAAATGTACTTGATGAATATAACAATAACATATGCCGACATTTGATACACACGCTTGACTGATGATATCCGCTTCCTTCTTTACAGGACTTTGTGCTGCCAGATTTTTATTCCTTCCTTCTCATGATTATACTTGGTGTTCTTTCCTTTTTTGCGGAGGTAGTATCTCAAAATCTTGTTGCACTTGTCTTTTTTCATATAGTTCTTGCTAGTGTGATGTGTTATTGAAGTTTAAAAGTTTTGGACTTGGGGATTCGTGCAGGTATTGTTAGCACGCGGGCTTCAGCTTCAGAAAATCAGTAGAGTTGCAAATATCCAGTATATTGAGGTCATTTTACTCCTCCATGTTGTTTTTGTTGTTTAATAGTGATGTACCTGGGGTTAGAACTCACTACCATGAGGGCAAAGTCGCAAACAGTAGACTATGCTTTGTTCTATAGAGAATATTTTGGGTTCCGTTCCAAAATGTGAGACAGCCAATTTCTGGTCACATTTTGAAATTTGTTGCAGGAACCATATGTATGACCCCACGCACCCGCGTTAGACTGTGGTCCCTAATGAGAACTGTATAAAAGTTGTGCTACTAGTAAGAGTGACTCTTCCTAAATACTATAAAACCTTGTAAGAGTCGCGATCAGTGTTTGGCATTTCATTGACCGATATTTGAATTTAGATATGGTACCAAAAAGAAAGAAGAGAACAAGGAGAATATAAGAAAGATCCTTGTTGAGAGAGATGAAAATTGTTTAGTTAGAGACTTAGAGTTAGTGAGAAGAAAGGCAAGAAACAAGATATTTTCTCTCTGTCTTCTTGCATGGGTTTACAGCTGGACTTGAGTAAATTTTTGGTTATGATAAGAAATACCTGATCATCTGATCTTGACTCATGAAAACAAGATAAGATGATAATAGTATGCATATAGCAGCAGTTGAAAGGAGTTGGTCTAAGAACAAAGTGGTGACAGTGTCACAACTTTGTGCAACTAAGGGTTCGAAGCATTTTCTTTTTACCCTTGTAATAAGACAATTTTGTTATTGTAAACAAATAGGTGGAGATAGCCTACAATTACAAGAAGAACAGAATAACCAGAGAATACTAATAACAAAAGCTATCATCCAGGTAGAGATAGCCTACAATTCCATCTTGTCATAAAGTGCCCAATTGGAGAATCTCATTTTGCCACAAGGAGTCTTCTGTTTCTTTTTCAAGGACATCAGAAGATGAAGGCAAACTGTTACAACTTGTAGTAGCCTAAGTGCAAACTATTAGTGCAAACTATTTATAGAATTTTTCAGAAGCTAAGCCATATGTTATTTACTTATGAAGTCTCCTTATATCATAATTCTATATCTAGCACATCTTCATAGCATGTACATCATAATTGTCTATGTACATCATAGTTTTGTTTGCACCAATCTTGCATGGGACTTGAGAATATTTAAGGCCATAATATGTAATTTGACATCTATTGAAATAACCGACAGGCGACAGCTGGTTGATATTTTCATACATGTCAATAATCAGGTTATAGCTATGTACTAAAACTACTGTATGCTCAGCGTAGGATTAGGTGGGTGATAATTTTTGTAGACCTTTTTACATTTGGTGGCTAATAATTATAGACCTTTTCAACTTTCTTGTATTCTTGATGGCATGGGTATGTTCTCCAGCTTGCTTTTATTCAGTTATATGGATATTGATGTCACTGCTCTTATATTCTTGCCTGAGAAATTTGTTGTATGTGGATTTTCTTCTTCCAGGTTGTTCTATTGCAGATGTGGAGCATCAGTTTATTGAGGGCAACACTGTCTTTTGGTAGACTGGCTGGATGTTTGCTTATTTTACTTTCTGTGAGTGGCACCATGTACTTTGGGCATGAGAAAGAGATGGAATGAGCAATTCTTCCACAATAAGATTAACATGCTCCTCATTTGTTGCTCTTGCTCTTGCTGGATTAAGTGGGAGGTATGGTGTCTGGCCCCCTCCCTATGACTCCCACCCCTACTACAGTACCACCACGCACATAAACATATATTAAGAGTTAAAAGAAAAGGTCTAAACTCTAGAGAAACAAGAATTGAGATTGTTTATGCCTTTGGGGAGAATTCAGGATTTTTTATATATTCCATGGCTTCAGTCAACCAAAGATTTCTGGTGCATTTACGTCAGAGCATGGTACACGAGACATTATGTCAGTCAAGTTCCAGTTGGGTGTAGGGTGGGTGGTGCATACTCAAAAGTACCGATAGAGTGCATTCTGTGAGAATAACTTAATTGGGTAATTGTTGGACTGATGAAGCTTACGAATTAAGCATATTGGACATGTTCCTTATTGCACGAATCCCTTTCTTTCTATGAACAATGTATCTTTTGCTAGGTATACAGGTGCTCTTGGACTTCATTTAGTACTAGCCTAGCAACTTGTAAAGTAAAATGCCTGCCATGTTAGATTATTGCCCGGCTAAGTATGATCTGATTCTTACCCTTGCGGTGTTCAGCTTTCTTGCCCCTGCGCTTTTCGTCACGAGAGACACTGCAAGTCAGGTTGCCAATACACTACTTGTTGCCAGAGTGGTACTGGCAGTAAGGATGTAGACAAATGTTGCATGGCACTACAATCACCGCGCATGGGGCCAAAAATTTATACCCTGTAATACCTTTAATTAATTAATGTTGCTCTTAGCTTGTAAAGGATTTCAAATGTTGAGGTTTTTCGTCATATATTTTGTTATTGTTATCAGGATAGCACATTCAAGAATTGTTATCTGTAATTATTACAGTAGAAGGCATCAAGTTATACTTATTGTGATCGTAGAAGATTCACTATGCTGTTTTTTTTTTCTTTAATTGGATGCAGCTTAAAGTTGTGTACTTGGCATATTGGATGAATTTAATAAAGTCTTGCATAATTCTGAAGCAGAATATATCAGGTGAGTCATGCTAACTCTAGTTTATCAGATCCGCGAGGATTTGCACTCTATTCACCTCTAGTACAGTGAAACCTATCTGAATCCACATTCGATAAAATGCAAAAATTATCTTAACAAAGAAAAAAGTCAACACCCGATAAACTCACATCCTATAAATGCACATTTTTTTTCTTGGTCAGTGTCCCAGTGTGTGCATTTAGGTAGGTTTCATGGAAATACTGGTAGAATTTCGATATCAATAAATACCAACCAACCACACATTCATTCATCTACCATAATAAATGCCCATTTGAGGTTCAAAAGCTTAATGGTTCCTTTTTGGAGATTTCAAATTTCAAATTGGATGTTTTGCAACAAGCTGGAGTTCTAGGTCACATTGTATTGTTGACTCAGTAAAGTGGGTGGTAAATTAGGCTTGTACACACAGTTTACATAATACATATGATGTAAATCAGCCTGTGAATGTGAAGTACAGTTAGGTACTTAGGTCGATCATTTCAGATGTTGGTGAGATAGCAATGGCTGCAAAACATCTGGTTTTTTTAGCTTCCCTGCGATTTGAGACAAATATCAGGGCTTTAATCATCTAAAGTAGATATATATATATATATTTCTCTGGTTCGACGTAGAATACCTAGGACAGACTCCATACATTCCTTCTACACTACTCACTTCAGATCCAACCAAGACATATGAACCATATACTCTATAGTCTATACTAGTCTTTACCTCAAAACATATGAACCATATATACTCACTCTATACTAGTCTTTGGCTCAAATTAAGACAACGGAAAATAGTAAGCAAAGATGGAATAGAATGTCTGTGCGATAGTAAGTGCAATGAGAAAAACGGCTGCTACAAGAGAAACGACCGCCCAAGGATTGCTGAAGTACTCCTGCTTCAAGCTTGCTCTCCATCTATTCCATTTTTTATCGACATATCTGTTCACATCAGAGGATACTTTGGAAAGATAACAATCGTTGATGTCGAAACTAATCTCCTTACAAAGGTTGTTAAATAAAGAAGCCACCTCCTCTTCGCTACCAAGTCCATGGTCTAAAATTTTGTGATGTCTTAAATATGCAACGTCTCGTGGACAATTGATTAGTCCATCCATGAAACTTATGTAAGATGTAACATGGTTACAACAATGTGGGTAACATTGTTCAAATGCCATAAGGTTGAGGAAGATCGACTTAGTTGAGTCGTGGATAACTAAGCGAGGAATATAAAGAACACCATTCTTGAACTCGATGTCCGTGAAATTATTCGAATTCGTCTTTTGGAATTTCACAGCAGCACTCCTTAGCATTGTAACACAATGCATCATAAGTTGAGGTTTATGATTTTGCGCAATAGTTATACACCCTAATGTATACTTAGATGCAGGAAGAAGACTCTGCCTAATAACATGTAGAAAATGTAATCCAGGTTCATCGAAATTAATTGTCGCAGTTTTGCATCCAGGAACCATATTATCAAAGAACTGGAGAGCAAGTTGACTTACTGAGTCAGTTTCATCAGGTTCACAAGATAGCGCAAACAAGCGGTCCAGAACAAACAATGGAAGCTGATTCTCAAGCATCAACATATCTCTTTGAATACATGGCAATGTCCCGCGAGAGCTGAAGATTGGATCACCCCAAGAATAACCACAATATATAAATCCCTTAACTGATACTCGTAATAATTCAAGAATGAAACAAGCATCAAGTAACATCATTTCAATGAACTCTTGACTAGTAATTTCTATGCTTTGTTTCGCGTAAGATCTCCGCGTTTGTTCTTCCAACTCAGCCATAGCTTCAAGATAAAGTTCCAATTTATGTCCAGTACGTTCAAGAAGGTGTCGAAGTAATCTCCATTTATGATTTTCCATATCTTGAAAACTTGGTTTACCTCTATGATAAGGTCCTATGCATACAACTTGTGGTGTATAAGCTTTATTTTCAATTTCTCTAAGGCTTCTAGGAACTTTAAAGATAGAATGATTGAGCCATGAGCTTGAACCTTTGTTTTGAGGAACTTGATCAAGTTTCTCTCTGATTGTGATTACCCAGTCTTCTTTTGAAAGTGGTGAGTCGAATTCTTCGTCTTCTTCTTCTTCTTCGTAGTTTTCGTGTTTTCTTTCTCTTGATGATCTTTGGTTGAGATAATATATGTTAGGTAAATCCATATGATGTTGTTGCTTTGGTGGAGACCTTCTTCTTCCTAAGGGTTTGAATGCAAGGAGGTACTTCATCTCTCTCTTCCAAAACCTAGATTTATCAGGAAATATCATTTAAACAAACTCAAGATGATGCTTGTGAATTATTGTTGAAACTATTGTAATGTGAACAAACTATACTTTCAAGAAGCAATCAAGTCTTTCTCTACCTTTTGTTTTGTTCTTCTGATAAATAATCCTGATGGGCCACTTTTTGGATTTTGGTCATGCATGCTGTGATTGCTGTCCACAAATCTAACTTGTATAGTCATTAAAGTTGGTGATAAATTAGGCATGTCGACAGAGATAATAACACAGGATAATGTGTATTAGCCTGTGTAAGTAGGTGGATCATTTATCTATCCACCACACATCTTAAGTATTTATACAAATCTCGAGATCTAGCCGTTATATATTTTTTGTAATTTTTAGGAAATAGATACTTAGGAGAGTGTTTTCTCCGCTTACGTGCATAATTTGTTTATTTGATTGGCAAATGAGGTTAAAAGGATCTCTACCTTTTTAAGATTACGTGAAGTAATTCTATCAACAATCAGCTATTGAGGAGTTTCGATCTCACAACCTCTCCTCAAAATAAGAGGGATGCATTACCGTTAAACCAAAACCAACTAACTATTTATTTTACGGGCACTTTTAATACACTGAGATATTGTTTGTTTCGCGCGACAAAGTTTAATCTGTCTTATATTGTATATACAATCTATATAAATTATATTCCTTAATGTTTGACATATGCTATACTATTTTATATCACCATCCATTGCAGTCTTTTTCAGTATGAAATCCAACCAAGTTTTTTGCATTTTCTGGTTGATAAAAGTCTATTGAGTGATGGATAGATAAAACAGATACCTACCTTAAAAGATGAAAGAACAACAAATTTATAATATATAGTTTTACTTATTATAAAATGAAAAGCAAAAAGGAGAAAGAAGACATAATCTGTTTGTTTCCAGTCTAGTACTTTAATTACCAAAAGACCCTTGTTTGCAGTTGCAAATTATCAGCACACATCTCACCTGCTGCTAAATACAACAAACTCATGGGAGCCCATTTTTGGCAGGTCCTACTGTTTAAAGGTTTTTTATTTTTTTTAAAAAAATTTAACAAAAAATTTATTAATAAACTCAAGGAATTACACAAAAGCAAAGAAAAACAATGCTACAAAATACACTGCCAATCCTTATATTTTTATGACTTTTATAAGATATATATATATATATTTTTTTTTTTCAATATTTTGGATGGAGATAATAATGTTGGGTTCAAAAATGCCAATTTTACCATTTGTCTATGGGCATGAAAGGCCAATCGGGAACCGTGTCATTGCCCAATTGGTTTATAGACACATGGTATTATCTAACTGATCTTTCGTACCCATATACAAATTGAGACCCAACAAAACTTTTTTGTTTTTCCTCGGTATATTATTTCTTATGGTCTAAAAATTGGATGTCGCAAGTGCCAGTTGGACTCAACTGCTAAAACCTTTGGGTGATGATACCAGAGGTCTGGGATTCAAATCCCGCCAGCATTATCGAGTTTCTGATCTTATTAAAAACAGGTTTACCACACATTTTAAAAAAAAAAAAAAAAATTGGATCCCATCAGAACTCATAAGTTAAATGTGATTATAAAAAAAAAATCTAAAGATATAAATTACCTACCCAGAATCAAAATCAAACTTTGAGTTTATTTTGGTGGGACCAAAACTTAGACTTAGTCTACATGGCATATTTAAAATGTGGGTCCATTAGATTCTTATTCTATATTCATATTCATATTCTAAAATATAAAAACTACAACAAACAAGAGAATAAATGGGACCCACCTAATTTACAGCAAAACCTGCATGCTGAATTTTTTTGGCAGAGCAGTCATTTAATATGAGTATAGAAAACCGTTGGATAAAAGGGTTATAAAAATGTAAATAAACTCAAAATAAAGGGTATTTATGTAATAATTTTACAATTCAAAACAGGCTTATTGGTGTTTCAAAGAAGGCTTTAAAACTTCACCAAGAGAACTTCTTATTATTCCTTTTGCAGAGTTTCTCTCTCTCTCTCTCTCTCTCTGTAGTGAAGAAGGTTTTCTGCAATGGCAGCAGACATATCTCATCCACCTATGGAACAATTACAGGATCTTGAGTACTGTATTGACTCCAATCCTACTTGGGGTAAGAGCTGGTTTTTCTGATCATTTTTCTGTATTTTTTTTTCTTCTTAATTTTAATGGGTTTTTGTTAATCAAATTATATTAGTAATTGGAATTGTTTTTTGGGTTTTTAAATGTTGCAGAGTAGCTCCATTTTGTAGGGGATTTTTTTTTTTTTTTTTTTGAAAAAAATTAATTTGTTGTTATGATCATACTTATTGAAATCATATAAAGATCAAATTTTTTGACTCTGAGTTTGGTTTATTTTATTTTAATTTAAGTTATTATGGAGTATGAAGTTGCGGGGTAGCTCCATTTTGTGGAAAAAAGAAGAAAAAAGTGATCCTCTTGCAAGGAAATGAAATTGTCATTATAAGGAACTAATTGGAATTGCAAAGAGATTAATTCTTGGCATTGGGTTTAATTCATTTTAGCTCAATTTAAGTTATTTTGTTGGAGTCTAGTTTCTAAGTTTGCGGGTTTTTGGTAGGTAATTGAGAATGTGGAACATAATCAAAATGTCGTGATCTTAATTAATGTTGATGATATATTTGTAGAAGATAAGTTATATAAGCCTTGAGAATTATGAACATTTTAGGGCTACAATTGAGTTTAGTTCCCACTGCCTACTTAGTTTGTTATATTGAAGTAAGTGACTACTCTTAGGTGATGTGGAGGCGACGTGGATACTTAGGTGGCGACAAATCATAGAATAGCCTACGGGCCTAGTTTCAGATGTAACCCTTCGGTGCTTGTGATGTTGCCTTCGGGCCTTGAAATTTAATAAAAAAAAGTAAGGGGGAAATCATTTGAAGGCCTAAGGATAGTGTATGTACAGAAGAGAGAGTATGGGCACTTACCCTAAATTTAGTCTAGAGTCTAGACGTGGATCCAGTTTGTGGACAAGCTTAAGAGTTTGAGTTTAGGGTGGTAGAGACTAGACAACCACATTCAGGTATCTGAAAAATGCTATGATCAACCTTTTCTATTGTTCAAATTGTATTGGTTACTTCTAGTTTAGAGCATAGGCTTTCAAGGTTGTTTTCACATTTATAAATGATTGGATGTTTGTGGGTTCCTAGGATAGGTATTCGTTTACATAATAAAGTGGATATATTTGAATACGTATCGCTCCGTTGATGGCTACTTAATCTATTTGTTGGAAATGCTATGTATTCATTTACATGTACATTTATTTATAAGTTGATCTTTATTCTGCAGTGGAGACATTCATATTGGCATTTCAAAATTACATTTTGATGTTGGGCACTACTGTCATGATCCCTTCAGCGCTTGTCCCACTCATGGGTGGATCATATGTAAGTTAACTCTTAATTTACCTATCGTGTGGATTGATATCTTCTCATTTTATTTTAAGTCTTTCTAGTGGTGAAGTTTTATAGTCAGCCTGAAGTTGTATATATTAGCAGTGCTCGGTAGTAATTGACCTCATTTTGTGAACATGCTTGTGTGCATAAACACTGCTTCAGTGCAAAGATTTAAGACAATTATGTGTGCACACATGTATAATTATGTACATAACCATGATGTAAGATATACATATCCATGCAAAGATTTAAGACAATTTATTGAAAATCAAAAACATGGGAAAGATGCCATATGGTCAAAGGTAAACTACTATTTATTCCATGAGATCGAATCTCACCTTTTCCATAGGTAACTAGCGATCACTGAAATAGGATTTCATAGCCATTTTCAAAGCAGGAGTAGTTGTGCTATAGCCACCATCAACAACAAGGTTGATCCCACTTATGTATCTAGACTCATCACTGCCCAAGAAAACAGCTGCCTCAGCAATATCCTCTGCATTCAGAACTAACCCTTTTAAGTTTGCAGCTTCAGACATAATCCCTTCAGCCTCTGTTTGATCCAATCCCATGAAATTAGTATTCATTGGGGTAGCAATCGCGTATGGAGAAATACAATTAACTCTAATCCCATACTGTCCTAGTTCGGCACACAAATTCTTAGCTAATCCCACCACTGCATGCTTTGATGCAGTGTAAGAGTGTGGAGTATCTCCAGCAGTGACTGAAGCAGCGCTCGATGTAAAAATTATACTTCCTTTTCTTGCAGGTATCATTACCCTTGCAGCATGTTTTGCACCTAAGAACCCACCATAGACATTTACATCAAACACTTTTTTGAAATCTTGGATATCAGAAGTTAAGATTTGAGATGCATTTCTTCCACCTAGAAGACCTGCATTGTTGAACATAACATCAAGTTGTCCATAATTACTCATGGTTGTATCAACTGCATATTTTACATCGTTTTCTTGAGTGACATCGCAATGGATGTACTTGATGTCTTCAACTTCTTTGCAAACCGAACCTCCTAGATCATCTTGATTATCCGCAATAACTACCTTTGCACCATATTTAGCAAACAATTTTGCTGTGCTTGCACCAATACCACTTGCACCACCTGTAATTAGTGCTACCTTACCTTCTAACCTGCAAAATGAAATTGGAGTATGCGTTAGTCTCTATATTTTGCTAAATGGAAGAAAACACAAATGTGGGATCCATACCTTTTCGCAAGTGGTACAGCTGCAAATGAATTTAAATTCATCTCTTTCTAGATGTTTCAACAAATGATGACAATGTAGCTCACAGGGGACAATATGGCCTGGGAGAAAATATTTGGATGGGTTTCTCTCTGTTTGCTAAGGTGAGGAAGAAGAAGAAGAAGATTAGACCGATGATAGACAAGGACTGTAATTTTTCTATTTAACAAGTTTTTATGGTTAATTATTAGGCAGATCTATCCCTATTTTTCAATAACCACTTGTCACAACCACATATTTAAGCATAATATTTTTACTCTACCACTGGTCACATGCCACAACAATATATTTAAGCATATAATTCATAACTCAACCACTGGCCAAACATTATAATAACTTAGGTACATGTAGAATATACAATTGACAATTCCGATGTCATTAGCTGCCAAATAAGGGAATCTACACCAGCCTGGGACACTCATAGTCTTAATCTAAGTAACATTGCCACTGGTACGTGTGTCAGTGTCTAACACGGGTACGGAGTATCTGACACGGCGAGATTTCGAAAAATGAGTGGTTCCTAAGCTTTAAATATGTATCCATGTATCTGTGCATTCTTGTGGTCGTGTATCCGACATGGGTACAACACAGATTTTGTTTGAGATCTGGACACCCATCTTACATAGGTCTTAATAGTGTGGTATTGGCAAAAAGTGGCCAGGATTTCATCAGTTAA
The DNA here is from genome assembly GCA_020826895.1 of Aquilegia kansuensis. Taxonomy (NCBI): domain Eukaryota; kingdom Viridiplantae; phylum Streptophyta; class Magnoliopsida; order Ranunculales; family Ranunculaceae; genus Aquilegia; species Aquilegia kansuensis. Next base: position 43,900,385 of record CM037004.1, on the reverse strand, counting down.
ACTGTGATCATGGATCTTGGGATTTCTATTCAATGGGTTAGTTTGTAAATAAATAGTTTGGAGAGAACAAGAGGGATTGTATGTATGAAGTTATGCCTTTTAGCTTTCTAATTTATACTGTCAAAATTTATATATTTATTATATATAAATATAATAAATAGGTTGATTTATTATATTTATTTATATATTGATATTCTAGAAAACTATTGACCAGACCCGTGATGAGTTTCAAACTCTCAAAAGAAAAATAAAGAACAAATTTTTTTTTCCAAGAAACATTTGGTAGAGAAGGTGAGAATGGCACGCCTTATGTCTTTGAGCCACAAGGTTGATAAATATAAGCCTTACATATTCTGAAAGCATGTAAGTAAATAACAGAGATATCGGACATACCAAAAGCACGAACCAACCTGTGCCAACATTTAATTCTGCTTAGTTTCCTTTGTATTCTTCTGACTTACGTGCGACCTGTTTTCTTGCTGACATCTAACAGCATGACAAAGCTATTGTAATACAACATCTACTTTTCGCATCTGGTTGGAACACAATTCTGCAGACATTTTGTGGGACCAGGTTACCGGTTGTGATGGGTGGTTCTTATGCTTATTATATACCAGTCTTGTATATCATTGGAGATTCATCACTGCAACAAATCTCTGATCCTCATGAGGTAAGATCGTATATCAATGAATTATGACTGCTAGGATTGAAATCCAAGCAAAACCTTGTGGTGTTCTTGTCAATCCCATTAATTTCTCCAATGATGTAAGATAAAGAGTTTCCACTGCTTAAAGGTTTACCCCAGCATATTTCATTTTGCAGAGATTCTTACAAACCATGCAAGCAATCCAAGGAGCACTCATAGTAGCTTCAATCATACCGATATTTTTGGGCTTCAGCAAAATTTGGGGGATTTTCTCACGGTAATTGTAGCATCCATTCATTACCTTAGATTATTCCTGTGCCTGCTTGCAATGAAAGTATTCCAAAATCTTGGTGTTATGTTTACAGGTTTTTTAGCCCTCTTGGCATGGCACCTGTGGTTGGGTTGGCTGGTTTGGGATTATATAATCGAGGGTTCCCAGCGGTAAGTATTGCAGAAGAGAAGTGTGTTTTCGTGTCAGCATTGTGATCCATGTATGCCCATGTGAAATCCCCTTCAAGTTTTTCTCCTGAGTCCTGATAAGACTTTTGAGGTGGACTTAAATTAACTGGATGACTATGTGTGACCCTTTTTCATCCAGGCAAACATGTGTTACTTTCACATTATCTCATCTGACCAAAAATTACATATTTCTGTTTAATGAGTACAGCCAAGCCCATGTGTGCCACATGCATCCATTTGCTGCTAACAGACTAGTCATATATGCATTTGTTTTACTAATTCTAGCACATTGGTTGAAGAATTAATATTATTCATTCATTTATTCTTTAGGTGGGCAATTGTGTTGAAATTGGGATACCAATGCTTTTGATAGTCATTGTTTTGTCACAAGTGAGTCCTCTTTACTGCTTTCTAAGGTTTCATCATATTTTCTTCTTATGGTAAATGATGAGATTTATCAATTTGCAGTATCTCAAGCACATTAGACCAGTCGCGGATATTCCCATATTTGAACGGTTTCCTATACTGATCTGTGTCACCATCATTTGGGTTTATTCACATATCTTGACTTCAGCTGGTGCCTACAAGAATGCACCTGACACCACTCAAGACAGTTGTCGTACTGATAGAGCTCATATCATATCATCTGCCCCTTGGTATTTGACACAAATGATATTCGTTTAACTTCTTTGCTGAGACATTCATATGTATATAACTATATAAGTAACTTATTGTATTGATATTTTCAGGTTCAGGGCTCCATATCCTGGTCAGTGGGGTCCACCAACTTTTCATCCTGGACACATTTTTGCTATGATGTCTGCAGTTCTAGTTTCTATGATAGAGGTATTGTTGCTATAGTCTTCTGCAGAATATTTTGATAGTGTCATCTATTCAGCCTAGCTGTTATTTAGAAAGACCATTAATCTGGTGGAAACCTTTGATTGATCTGTCGCAATCTACCACTAAAAGTGACAACTTAATCAATAAACATGTTGGAGGGATTCTAGCCATAATAGCATACTGGCCAATTTAAAAGCATTTAGGGTTTGTTTGATTAGTCTCAGCAAGTCAGTTTTTCTGAGAATGCCCATAAGAGTAAACTTGAGAAGTTGACATAATGTTAAATAAATAAACCTCAACCATCTTCTAGTTTTCTTCTCTGTTTCTTTCCTTTTAATCCAATTCTCTTTCCATCAGTGTTCTTTTTAGTCTTTAGCGAAAAGGCCTCTTACCTTTTTTCTACAATTGCAGTCAACCGCTGCCTACAAAGCAGCATCACGCCTGGCAATTGCAACTCCACCTCCTGCATATGTGTTGAGCCGAGGCATTGGCTGGCAGGTTAGTTGCACAATGACACCTAGCATGCATATCTCTCTTTCCAATAAATTTCCTCTGTTTTGGGGATTCCAGACTTGTATTCATTAAGCTGTATTGCTTTTGCAGGGTCTTGGTATATTGAGTGATGCCCTCATTGGCACTGGCACTGCTTCTACTGTATTAGTGTAAGCTTCATAAGTTCTGGCAAGTTACTGTGTCACTTCTGTATGCTATAAAACTACAATGACAGTTCTGTCACAAATTTTCAGCGAGAACGTTGGGCTTCTTGGTCTGACTAAAGTTGGGAGCCGTAGAGTGGTGGAGGTTTCAGCTGGTTTCATGATATTTTTTTCTTTCTTAGGTTGGTTAAAACTTCAAACTAAAGTTATGACTGAGGAATCCTCAGAAATTATGAGATTCAGGCCTGTTCCATACTTGTGACTCAAGATAGTACTAAGACTTACAATTAAATTTGCATGCAGGGAAATTTGGGGCACTTTTTGCATCAATACCTTTCCCAATATTTGCTGGATTATACTGTGTTCTTTTCGGAATTGTTGGTATGCCTCTTTCCTCAATTTTTCTTGCCCCCTTTTTCCTGTTGGCTTTTCTGAAACTTTATTCTCTCTCTACCTGCAGGTTCGGTTGGGCTATCATTCCTTCAGTTCACAAACATGAACAGTATGAGGAACCTCTTCATAACAGGGATTTCACTTTTTCTCGGGATATCTGTCCCACAGTATTTTAACGAGTTTTCGTTATTTTCGCGGCATAATCTCCCTTTTCACACTCATGCAGGATGGGTAAGGAAAAATCTTTTACATGTGCCTTCAAGTTCTTACACTACATTAATGTTACTTCTTGACGCTATATTCATATATATATTTTTTATTTTGTGTGTAGTTCAATGCCTTCTTCAATACAATATTCTCATCCCCGCCAACAGTTGGCTTGATTGTCGCGGTTGTTTTAGACAACACATTAGAAGTGGAAAAATCAAAGAAGGATCGTGGTATGCCATGGTGGGCGAAGTTCAGAACATTCCGAGGTGACAACAGGAATGAAGAGTTCTACAGTCTTCCATTTAATCTCAACAGATGTTGTCCAACTACTTAAACAGGCAAGCCCGAGTTAGACCCTTAGGACTTAGGAGCACAGTTTAGATAGTGAATTCAGTCGATTATTGAAATTTAAATTTTGCTGGTAATTTTTTGAACAGCTAAGCCAGTGCTAATCATTCATTTTAGATATTTAGAGGCGATGCATGCATATATATATTTGCAGTATTGATATTTATAGGTTACTGATTTTAGTTAAAAGCAGAGGGTCGAAACATTAGCCTTTCTTTTTGTCTTTGCGACGAAGCTCATTGTGTGTGTTTGTGTTGTTTTAAAAGTACAAATCTTATGCGTGAAAATGGCGAAGAACAACTGAATTTGCACTCATACAAATAAGATTTCACAGTTTGGTCTAATTCAACAGAGTTGCAGAACAAACATCAAAATGTTGCATACTAAATTAAAGTTATGATCAAATGGGAATAGGATCAACAAGCAGTGAAGTAATTATTTTCTTGGTACGACCTGTTGAGACTGAGTAACCATCATCTTTCACACCATAGTACATTTCCATTATACGCTGCAGATTAAGAACGATTTGAAGTACGCGCATTGGCACTGGGTTTGGCCTAAGACATTCTTGTCCCATATCCTTCCATAAGCTTATAATTCTTTTCTGAATCTTTTCTATTGCTTCTGATTCTGAAAGCCCTTCATGTTTCATACAAATACTCACACTTGAGAGCGTAATTCCTCGTTTATGCTCAAACTTCATATAAGCAAATAAATATGAATCAACAAAAGTCATATATATTTTGATAAAAACCACAAAGATCTGATGTCAGATAAACATACCTCGAACGAGGCAATATCATCAAAGAGTCGGCACAGGATAGCAGAATATTTGATAATCTTGGGTTTGCTAACAATCCAGTCGAGAATTTCTTTCATCCCACTATCTCCCATGTCTAAGACTGCACCAATTATCCAAGTATTAATGGTGATGGTAACCTCTGCAATTGGTAGCCAATCTTCCAATGTTGGCACCTCTCCTTGGAACAATAATACCTTGGCTTCCTCGAGTAGACCTTTTGTGTATGTCTTCATCTAAAATGCAATCATAGTTTGAATTATAATAAAGTTTGTGAGGGGAGAGTTAAACCACTAAACTTTTGTGTGCAGTACTAATAAGGAAGTTGTGAACACAAGTACCTCTTGTTTCAAGTAAGATATGCCAATCTGTTGAGCTGGTGTTGTCATGACCTCTTGAGCTTCATCAAGAATATTAGCTAGTTGAAGAAAAATTATTTTCATGTGTTCCGCCAAGTCTTTCACATCCCGAACATCCCATCTGGAAAAAAAAGATTGGTTTTGCTATTCAGAAAAGACTTGCAACACAGTTTATATGACGTTTGTCTTCTATTTTTGTATAAGCAAAGCAATACCTTTGGAATGCATCTACAAGTGGTGCAAGTTCCTCAAGATTACCATAGACATCAAATGTATCATCAAGGGTAGATGACATGAGATATAGTTTGGTTAGTAGTATTCTACCAGAAGTAAATTGTGGTTCAAAATAACATGCCATTATCTGACAATAAGCTTCAACAACACGATCTCTGATCTCATAAGGTAGCTTTGACTTGAAATCAATAGCTTTCCACCACCTGTAATTATATACGTAGTAGATCGCGTGATTTTTATGATGGATGACTCAGATAACACCACGTCTCGAAATAGGGGAATATTTTAAAATGGACAAAAAGAAGAAATGAAGATCAATGTATATAGATACCTCAAGATCTCACTTATCTCCTTTCGATGAACTTGTTGTACCATGTTAAAATCCAACTTAGCAAACTCTAAAAGTGATTCATTTCGACATTCATCTGCTTGATAAATAGAGATATAGTGCCTTGCCTGTACTCTATCTATACTCTTTTGAAGAGGTATCTTTAGTGCACTTTCAACTTCTGTTGCCAGTGGAGAATATTGTATCCTTTGTAGGATAGACTTAAGATGATTTGTTGTGAAAGTTGTAGCTTCATCCATTATGTCTTCTCCATTGAAACCTAAATGTGAAGCTTCATAGAAACTTAACATGCATTTCGTGTCTGACGTTAAGTTTGATTTGAATTCATCTTTCTCGTCTTTGAATTTGTTAAACACATCTGGATAAAGATGACTAATTAAAAAGTGTTAAACAGGAAAAGAACTAGTTCATCTCAACTGAAGAGGGCGAGAATAATTACCAGGTGAAACATAGTACCCAGACTGTCTCAACAAACGAAACCGAAGAGCAACAATATGTAGATATGCACAATCATCATCAACAATGTCTTGATTAATAAAGTAATTGATATCATTGTCATATATTCTTTGCAGTGCAGCTTCTATCTCTGCTTCAAAGTGATAGGCGACTCCTAGTCTTTGAATCTTGTCTACTAAATCAAGTTCTGTTAATGGATCATTAGTAGCTAAAGAAAGTACTGTTTTCATTTTCTCCTTCAATTCTTTCATCCTCTCTTCATTGAGTTTCTGCTTCATGCATGGGGTTCAATCAATTAACTCAGTGGAAAAATATAAAAAAATAAACCCTGTCATCACAATAGTGAGTGCACCCATAAAAACTGAGCTTAAACGAGGTAATTATTAACTGTTGTATATATGCTACTTACCAAATCATCCATAGATATGGAAGATGAAAGGAAGTCATAACCATCCCAGACACTGGGATGGTAATTAGCAGTACCAGGATGGCGAAGAACCCCAACTTTAGGAGCTGCATTTGATTGCAAGCAAGCTTGGATACAAGTAGAACTCTTTCGAGCAGTAGTACCATTGATCTTAGAGAGAGGAAAATGGGACAGTATAGAAGATGAAAGTTGCGTATTATTTCCAAATGATTTTTTGGACAAAAGAAATTTATTGCCTTTGGTTGGCATCACAGGAGTGTTGAAAGTTAAAACACTTTGCAGCCAGATCATATTGATATTTTCTTTTCAAGAAGATTCGAATAATGAACTGATCAGGGTTTGAATCTATATATATTGCAAAGAACTGATGATGCAGTCGTGCATAAAGATATGTACTTTGAACCGAATTCAAAGAACTATGACGATTTTCGGGATTCGACAACCAATGTTCTTAACCAAGAACTCACACAAAGAGAAGACTCTTCTTAAAACACACAATTCAATTAACCAATCAACACCTACTTGGCCAAAGGCCTACAACTCTTTCAATAGGAAAAACAATCCTTGGAAAACAAGGAAACCTAACCCAGACCAATTCTAATGAAAATAGAAAACATAATTCGATATTAAAATAACCCTAAAATAGAAATACCCTAAAACACCTAAAAACACCAATTAAACATAAACCTAAATATCCCCAATAATTCTAAAAACATATAGTAGTAACCTTAGCACAAATTAGGGGTTTTAAACCCTAGAATGCATCAGCTCTCCCCGGGTTCGAAAAAGTTCGCCCACGAACTTGATTCTTTCAAATTCACCAAAACAAGTAGTAGTTGCACGTTGGTGCTGCAAGCTCGAACTGGGCCTATGTAAATCAAGGAGTCTACCTCGAATTCTTCCCAAAAATCTGCTCACTCTCATAAGAAGCAATAGCCCAAAAAGTTGAATTCTTCCACGAACTTTACTTGCATAAAAATCAAATTTTAGGAACCTCACAAAACAATGATACTTGAAACACAAAATCCCCAACCGTTTTTCATGAAAAGAAGGAACATGTTGCTGAAAATTTGCTACAAAAGTTTCCCAAATCGGATCAACACATACGCCAAATTCTTTAAAAAACACATCTTCAACAACATCTAGGGATTCTTCCTCAAAGAGCGGGAAAAATTCATTCAATTCGAATGTTTTTGAACTATGGAACTTGGTTCTTGTAACCTCCTCTTTCTCGGCAAAGATATCAAAAAAATCACTTAAATATCGACATCCTTGTTTTGTAAACTCTTCTATGGATTCTTTGTAAACCTGGCGCGCATGACATGTAGCTTCAAATTCTTCTTGTGATGTGCAAGGCCTAGTTGAAAGAAGAACAAATTTCTTGCCTTTCCATAGAATACTATAACCATTATGTTGCACATTAAACGTTGCATCCGTTTCTAATGTCCATGGATTTCCCAACAAAAGATGACATGCATCCGTGTCGACTATATTACACCACACCCGATCAACAATATCTCCAATGGAAAACTCAACCAAACAATTGTTTTCAACCACTTCCAATTGTAATTTCTCAACCGCTAGTTCTGAAATAAAATTAACATTATGTTTAGGGTCGATCACAAAAGAACACAACTTGCCTCCAATAGTACACAAAGAACGAAAAACATGATCCTGAATCCAATCATTATACCAATTCTCCATTTAATGTAAACTAATACCAACGAACATGACCAAGGAAAAAAAATTGAATTTTTTTCTACGATGAACACTAACAATGAACAGTAACTCGATTTTTTTTTAAATACCTTAAACAAAGCAGCGGAAGACTTTTAAAAGAGCGGTGGCAGCGGCAGCACTTGAAACAACGATGAAGATGAAAAAAAATTCAGGATTTTTGAGAACTTAGAAGCCTCAAAACCTTGCTCTGATTACCAATTTGATGGTATCGTGCATAAAGATATGTACTTTGAACCGAATTCAAAGAACTATGACGATTTTCGGGATTCGACAACCAATGTTCTTAACCAAGAACTCACACAAAGAGAAGACTCTTCTTAAAACACACAATTCAATTAACCAATCAACACCTACTTGGCCAAAGGCCTACAACTCTTTCAATAGGAAAAACAATCCTTGGAAAACAAGGAAACCTAACCCAGACCAATTCTAATGAAAATAGAAAACATAATTCGATATTAAAATAACCCTAAAATAGAAATACCCTAAAACACCTAAAAACACCAATTAAACATAAACCTAAATATCCCCAATAATTCTAAAAACATATAGTAGTAACCTTAGCACAAATTAGGGGTTTTAAACCCTAGAATGCATCAACTGATCAGGGTTGGAATATATTTCTGTCCAACCACAATTAAAATACTGCAAAAGCCACAAGTTTTGTTGGTACAACATTCTTTCTTGTGTACAGATTTAGAGGTATTTCACGTGCCACACTAACACAGGGATGGAGCCAAGAATCTAATTAAACGAGGGGTAGCGAAAGTATATCTATATTACTATTATAACCCTTAATAAAATTCAGGAATAAATTTTAGGGGTAAATCTCTTTTAATAACTCAGGAGGAGAGGTTTTTTTTTCTGATGCCAAACTTTTATCAAAAAAGTCCATTTCTCTTTCACTAAAATCAAATATATCTTCTCTAATATAAAGGGTTATTAAGTAATTTCAATATAAATTAGGAAACTAATATTACTTTTACCAAAAAACAAGGAAACTAAATATGATACACGTCTGACAGACTTGAGCTTTAGAATTTTGTCACCTAATTCTGACTAAAATATCCTTTTAGTCATGATTTTTTGGTAAATTTACATAATACCCTTTAAATTATGGTTTTATTGTAATTTAACATATTTTTATTTATGTGTTGAATTTTTATTTATGAGCAAAAGGTGTAATAACTAAAAAAATAATTAAATTAAAAAATATATAATAAACTATAAAATATTAAGAAAAACTACCCAAATTTACTTAAGAAATAATTATTTCATAAAATTTAATAAATTAGTGTAATTTATAATATTTAATAAAATTAATAACTTAAAACTTGAATGGTAATAAAAAAATAGATAAATTAAAATTAACCGCTGCTTAGCGAACAAATTTAGGGAAAGCATAACTATTTAGTAGTATAACCGATGTCTAGGTGTTGAACTCGTGCTACACACCGGGATTTGTGTGGAACTCAGGCTTGTCTCCAATTCTCCGTTCATGAAGGTAAACTGATGTCATACCTTTTTCAGACACTACCTTGGTCATCACAAAGCCCCCTTAGATTAAAACAATAAGCTCCTAAATAAGGTCAGCACACAAATCTTAGGGAAAAAATGTCTTAAACAGAATATCTACTGGTATATCACATAAAATGCAAGTGGAGTCATAAACAATGCAAATGAAAATTTCTAACTCAAGTGATATAATCAAAAGATTTTGACTTGCCAAGAAGATCAAGTGAGGTTGTCATCCTTGCAATTGAATGGAACCAATTCTGTTGTCATTGTCCAATAGAAGACCAAAAGTAAAACAAAATACACGAAAAATCCTAGCAATATAGGCAACATGATCCTTGGTATAGCTTGTTAATGAGATATTGAGACCATATTTGACATCGTGGTAACAATACAAAAAAAGTGGATATGCCTTAAACTACGAAATAAAGGTTTTGAAGAGGTTATGATTCCAATGTGTCGAACTTAAGCTTTGAATTTTGAAGGTGAACAAAAGCCTCTACATAAGTAAATCATGTGATTACTTGTTCATGTAATAGCTTCTTATTCATTACCTAGATCTTAGTTAATAAACTTGTGTACATTAGATGTTCATAACAAACCACCAGTCTAACCATGTGAACAATCTTAAAGTATGACCTTGCTACATCAAATGTTGGTGACCTACTCGGTGTTGTCATTCCTGCAATAGTCCAACGGTCCAGCCATACCTAATAAATAGTTCAAAACATAGTTTAAAATATCGATTTCAATAATGTTGATCTAGCAGGGTTTGAGGTTAATTTCTACTTGTATATTTTCATTTCTATATATATATATATATTTCAAAGCATAGTTTAAAATATCGAAATTTGAAATCTTAAAAAAAGGTATATACTGACATTTTCGATACTAAAAAAAATAAATTTTAAAAACTGAGTAATTGAGTATTCAGTGAATATTTTATATATTCAATTTCCAAAAAAAAGCCCGCATAATGATATTGTAAACTATGGTTCAAAAAACTAATCAAGGTTGGAATCTATTTCTGTCAAAGCACAATTAAAATACTGCAAAAGGCACAAGTTTTGTTAGTACACATGCCACACATGCCACACTAAATAACATGACTTTGTGTTTTATTGCCCGCCCATATCATATGCTTATTATTTAATTTAAAAATAAACTTTAGATCTAAGGATAAGTTATATTACTAACAATTTACTTCACGTAGTTTGTCTTCTATTTTTTTTTTAGCATAAAATATAGTTTGGTTAGTAGTATTCTACCAGAAGTAAATTGTGGTTCAAAATAATATGCAATTCTCCAAACTAATCAGGGTTGGAATCTATTTCTGTCCAACCACAATTAAAATACTGCAAAACCCACAGGTTTTGTTGGTACAACATTGTTTCTTGTGTACAGATTTAGAGGTATTTCATGTGCCACACTAACACAGGGATGGAGCCAAGAATCTGAGTCTGGGGTGTCGAAAGTATATATAACAAATTTTGATGGGAGTGGGGATGGGGCGAGGACTGTCCCCCACGCCCCCTAGATCCATCCATGACACTATCAAAATAAACTTGAGATCTAAGGATAAGTTATATATAACTAGTAAAATCCGTGGCGCTGCCACGACTACTATTAATAATTTGAAGATAGTAATCTTGTCTGTTTGATTCGGGTGGGATTCTTTCCCGGTAAAACTTGTAGAGGGCCAGATTAATAATTGCAAGATAAAGTAAGAAGAGATTTCAAAACTCCATCAAATCTCTCTCCCACTTCGTGTCTTCTTCTTCGATATTAAAATTTAAATTCCATCCTCCATTTTCACCGGTAAACTGATTTACTGCTCGAATCAAACAGACCTTAAAAATTATTATTCTTTCGCATTCAATTTTAGGAGTTAGATTTGTAGTTTTATTCTCTTGAAAATGTGTAACATATATCAATTTACATAGGTTATACAGACTTATTCACACTACAGAACATAGACAATTTAAACCTAAAAAGACCAAAAAGATTCGAGTGTGTGAGATAGAAATAGAAATACTGATAATTGGCATGGAAATACTAGTCTTTACATATTTTTGAATATTGTATACTCTTTATAATCATTGAGAGAACTAATCTAACATGTACATGACGTTAACACACTGGTAGAAGATTAAGAACCTAGATTGAAGAGATTGAAGGGATGTTGTTGTAAATGTGCAGCAAATATACATGACGCCAGCTACAACATTGTTGTCCAAGTGAGGAGTATAGAGGCAGGTATTGCAACGATCTGGGCTCAAAATGCGACAGTTGTGCAGATTGCTTTGTTATTTCCGGACATGTGTTTGTATAATAATAGTTCCGATAAAAGATTCTTCATAGATACAATATCTGGAAAAAAATCTTTTTATCAAATCTTATGTTAAAGTTGTACCAAAAGAGAGGATGTATATGAACTGACCTAAATCAATGACTTCCTGATTAATGGCTTTCTTTTCTGTAATATGACTATATGAGTGTGTTGCATAATTTCTCAACTGGAAAGGATTGCCTGAATTCGTGTCATTGAATTTTAAACTGGCCACTTCATAGAAGTCCACTCATACTTTGAGTATTCATCGATGGAATCGCTTTGAAACAGGGTTAGGGGATTTTCAAGAATTGCTTAGATAGGGACTCCCTTAGCACTTAGAGCACCATATCTGGTGGTGTAGACATGTTTTATCTCGTCATAAGCATCAGTTATAATATTTTCATCTTCAGAGTGGTGATATAGTTGAGTTATGATGAATTTATAAATGCAGTCTTCATTTAACTGATATTGGAAATTGACATCCGAATTTTGTCAGTTGAAAACTGATTCTGAAAAGAACAAACTTAAATTAAAAGGATATGTCACATCTTCTCAAGTTGACATTAGCCAGTTTGACATTGAAGATACTGCCAGACATCTCACTAAATATATAAATGCCAACATTGTTGCATAAAGTAAAATAGTTACAAATTTAGAGAGACTATGAAATGAGCAGTTATAGACCTGATTATTTAAGGTATCTCTACTGCCTTTTTGATCCTTAATTGAAATAGAAAGTTGAACGGAAATTTTATAACTATACTTTGTTCAGTACATATATGCATTTCAACAAAGTTTATGCAAATATTTAGAGATACCCCCCAGAAAAGTTTGCACTCTTTGAGATACCCCCTAGATTTGAAAATCATTAGAGATACCCCCCATTTTCTCATTTGAAGCCGGTCAACCAAGTCGTTGACCATGGTCTAACCAGTTTTTAAAGCTTTAGGACTAAAATACCCCTCCACCTAGATTTAATCTCATTAATTAATAATTATTAAACATCCACCATCTCTAACCCAAACCCCACAATCCCTAACACAACCCACCACCACCACCCATTCACCTCCATCATTAGCAACTAAAACCACCACCATTTGTGTAATTGGTGAACTTTGTCTTTGAAAACAATTAAAATATGTTGAAATTGTGATGAAGAAAATGGTGAAGATTGGATTTGGGTTTGAAAGAAAAATTAATGGGTATAAAGATTAAGGTAATGATGATGGAATACGAAGAATATGAGATGATGTTAATGATATAATTTAAAAATTAATGGTGGTGGGGTGTGATTGTGTGAAGATGGTGGTGGTGGGATTTTTGAGATGGTGGTGATAGAGGTATATATGGTTGGTGGTAGTGGTGGTGTTGGTAATGGAGTGTTAAGAGTTTATATAGTGGCGACGGTTGGGATGTGGAAGTGGTGGAGTTAAGGTAATTGGAAATTGTGGTGGTGGGTGGTGGTGGTTAAGGATGGAGGTGGTGGTTGTTTAAACAAGGAAGATGGAAGGAGGTTATGATCTAAACCATCAATTTTGGATGGCTAAAGATAGATATAGCTTTTGGGTGGTGGAGATTAATTGAATTAATAATGGGTGACATGTTATTTTTATGATGAAGGGTATTTTTGTCAATATAAAAGAAAAACTGGTCAATGGCTTGGTTGACTGGCTTCAATTAAGAAAATGGGGGGAATCTCTAATGATTTTTAAATCTGGGGGGTATCTCAAAGAGTGAAAACTTTTTCGGGGGGTATCTCTAAATCTCCCTAAAATATTTCAGTACTTACATTAATATTAGGATTCATCGCTTTTAGATACCTTCAAACTCCAGAAACAAAAGAGGAGCCCAGAAAAACAGTTTAATATTGGGGGATTTAGGTTTTAGTCACCGCAAGTATATACTATTTAGGGAAATAGCATTTTTGTTTCATTAATTAGGTTTTAATCATGAACCGATCATGAACCGGCTGTTGAACCAAACATAATTTTAAAATGGCCAAAATACCCCCACTTAAAAAACACGTGAAAAGCACGTGATGTAGGTTTAGCTGGCAGTATAGGGACACGTTGTATAATTACGATGGTTGGATCTCCACCAGTATAATATGTCTATCCATCTCTCTCATCTCACAGATCTCCATGTATTGAAGCGGGAAAACAAAGAGATATACTCATGTTGCCCCCAACCACCACCAACACTTAGATATTTTTTTCATCTTCTCTCTCATTTTCTCTCATCTTCCATCATGTTCTAGAACCAACCCTCAATCTTGGGTTTCTTCTAAAACCCCATCTCCTACTCAAAATCAGTTTTTTTTTTCAATTTCTTCTAAAACTCATCTTTCTACTCGGTGTTTCTTACAAAGATTACTAAAGGGAGGGTTTTTATTTAGGTGGCGAAAGTGATCGTTGTAACAAAGGATAACAGGTATGTTAATTTTTATTTTATTTTCACTCTCTCTCATCATCCTCTGCTATTGTTGTTTGATTTTACTCAAAGTTCTATTTGGTTTTTTTTTGTTGTTGCTTGTTTTGAATGATGGTTGTCTAGATTCTTCTGAAATTTGGATCTATTTTGTTACATGTTTAAAATATTGAATCTTTGTTTCAATTTCTAATACATCAGTTTAAAAAAATTGTTTTTTTTTTTTTTTTTTTTGTAAAAAGGCCCCATCTTTGTTAGTGTTTCAAATTTTGATTTTCTTAAATATCAAATTTCTGTAGAGATCTATGTTTTTTTTCCTTAAATATAAAAAAAATCTGATCTTTTGGCTAAAAAAACCTACATTTGTAACTAATTCAATTATATTTCTAGGGTTTGTAAATAGTTTATTTATATTTTTGTTAAAAACCCCAACTTTGTAATCTATTTTTGTAAATAAAAACTGAAAAATCAATCTATTTTTGCTTGTAATCTATCTGTGCATTTACTTGTATTTACTTGCATTTACTTGCTTAATTTCTCTATATCAGTAAATTTAATAAAGCTAAATTTCTCTATACAAGTTGTTAAATATGGAAATTTGATAATGTTATATAAATACTCTGTTTTTTTATTTTATCACCACTCTCATTTTTTCTTAATGTTTTGAACATATTACTCTGTTTATACATATTGTGTAATGGTTGTCTATACTGTATACTTATTTGCTTGAAAATAGTGATGTTTGACATTGTGAATGTGATATTGATTAGGTGCAATGGAGTTAGGGTTAACGGATGTTGTGATGCATTATGAAGGTTTGTGGGGCCTAATTAAGTCGGGGAATGTGAGATTAGGTGATTACAAAGGTGGTAAGAAGGTGGTATGGAAGATTGATGGTGAGAAACTGATGTGGATGGATTTTGTGGCAGACATTAAGGAGAAGTTGCTTGGCAGGGCTGATATTGATGATAAAGATCTGTTTGTTTCTTATGTATTGGATGGTGAAAGGTACCAAGTTAGTAAAGATATCCATTTGATGAAAATGTGGAACACAATGAAGAAGCTAGGTGATAGAAAATATCATATTTTTGTGATTAAAGTTGTTCCTGGTGTGCCTACGGTTACATCTGCAGTAAGGAGGTCACCTAGGGTTCAAAACCTTAAGCCAAAACCTGTTACAACAGATCCTAAAGCCAAAAAAGTCATCTTTGAAATTGATGATTCTGAATCAACTCCACCTAGACCCACACACAACAATCAACCTGAAGGTTTAACTCATTTACCTAGTACACCCAAGTCCACAAATATTCCAAACAACAACTATCTTCTTTCCCCTAGAAGGTCACCTAGGCTTCTTGTTTCTAAATCCAACCTTGCTGGGACTAGTAATGCTCCAAACATGATTGCAGTCAATAGTGTTTCATCTTGGGATGGTAGCAACGATGTAAGTGATTGTCATTCTCAACCTGAAAGTTGTAGGTTGTCACAACTGCCATCTCAGTTTACTTCACAGCCAGAATCATTTGGAAATAATTACATGCTTAATATTGAAGGCGGTGATAATTTGGTTGTTGACCTTCAAGAACCAGTGGCTGCAGCTAGAAATCAATTGTTAGATGAAGAGAACAATGAAGGTGATAAGACCTACTATCCAAGTCCATTCTTTGGTATTACAGTTGATGATAGTGATGGAAATTCCTATGTTTCTAGTGATAGTGATGACAACTACTTTCCTAGTGAAAGTGATAAAGGAGATGGGGATGATGTGGATAGTGATGGAGAAGATATGTTGGAAGGTTACCAAGAAGAACAACAACATGATAAGTTTGACAACCTTTATCAGGAAGAAGATGATGAGAAGATTGAAGACTTGATTGCAAAGCAAAATATTCCTGAAATGTGCCAAGGTATGTGTTGGCCAACCATTGAAAAGTGCAGACATTATTTTAAGAGTTTGGCAATTACAAAACACTTCATGTATAAGCCAAAACATAATGACAGGAAGAGGTTCAGAGTTGTATGCAGTGATGATACTTGTAAATGGTTTGCTTCTTGTTACAAGGTTGGAAAGAACGACTGCACCTTAGTGTTACATAAGTTCAATGATGTGCACACATGTCTTGGACTTGGGCAGCCTGAGAACAAACATGCTACAGCACCTTGGGTTGCTTCTGAGCTTCTAGATTACTTGAGGGACCATCCACTTTCAACTCCCAAAGACATCAAGAAGGAGATTGTGAAGAGGACTGGAAGTAAGATAACTTATTGGACTGCATGGGTAGCAAAGAATATGATGATGGAGAAGATCAATGGAAATTATGAACAAAGCTATACTTTGTGTCCAGAGTTGGTGAAACAAGTGAAAGAAAGAAACCCAGACTCAATTGTGAAGTACTATGTTGATGATGAAAAGCAATTTTCTGGGTTGTTTGTATGTTTTAGAGCTTGTTTGACAGGTTGGACAAATGGTTGTAGACCAATTGTTGGTCTTGATGGGTGTCACTTGAAGGGCAAGTATGAAGGTCAGTGTCTTAGTGCAATAGGGCTGGATGGGAACAATGGTTTGTTTCCTCTTGCTATATACATCACAAGGGGTGAAACACGTGATAGTTGGTTTCATTTCTTGGGACATTTAGAGAAAGACTTGAAGAAAAGGACTCTGGGGTATTGTGGAGATGTCTTGACATTCTTTTCAGATAGACAGAAAGGCTTGGTGAAAGCTGTACATGAGATTTTTGCAAATGCTTACCATAGATACTGCTACAGACACATGATTGCAAACTACAAGAACAATGGCTTCAAGGGTGAACATCTTGTGAACCTTGCTTGGGCTGCAGCTAAGGCCTTTAAACAGTGTGATCATCTTAAAGTGATAGAGATGCTCAAGGAAGAAAACATTCAGGCAAAAGAGTACCTAGAGATGGAACCTGTACAGTCTTGGGCAAGATGTTATTTTGACAAGACTTCAAAATGTGATTACAACAACAACAACTTCTCTGAAAGCTTCAATGGGTGGATGTTAGAAGTGAGGCATATGCCACTTGTCAGGTTAGTGGACAGGTACATAGAGATGCTTTCTAAGCAGTTTTATGATAGGAAAGTCTGTTCTGTGGACCTTTGTGGTGAGACCTTGGTGCCTAGAGTATGTGAGCTGATTGAAAAAATGGATAGGAAGTATTTTAAATATGAGGTCCAGGGTATTAGTCTTGATATCTTCTTGGTGAAAAGCAGACACACTGGCAAGAAGTGGAATGTGGACATCGAACAACACACTTGTACTTGTAATGAATGGCAGGTTTCAGGGGTTGTTTGTGTTCATGCTGTTGCTGTAGTGAGGAATAGAAGAGAGGGATGGGTGAAGTAAGTTAAATTTTTGTTTACATTAATAAATATAATTTTGTTGTGTGTTATTTTAAATTAATAAATATTTCTTATATTCAACTTTAAGATGTAATTTTGTTTTGCAGATGGTGTAGCCCTTGGTTTACGGTACAATCATATAGAAAAGCATATGAAGGATATATAGTACCTCTTCCTGATTTAGATGATTGGGGACAGGTTAGTATTTTAGACACATGTGATTTTAGTATTCTGATTTATTTATATTTTGATTTTATTTATATTCTGATTCATATTGTATTTGTAAACAGCCTGATGAAGTGGTTCTTCCACCACCAATACAAAAGGCTCCAGGTAGACCTAAGAAATTGAGAATCAGAGGTGAAGATGAACCAGTTCCAAGTAAGATTAAAATGATATGTAGTGGTTGCAAAGTGACAGGCCATAATATTAGAACTTGTAAGAGAAGACAAGATGCTACACAAGTTTACAAGCCAAAGGGTAAGAAATAATACATTACAAAAGTGTTTTCTATTTTTCATGATAGGTAAAATGTGTTAACTTATTCTATTTTTCATGTAGTTAAAAAGTACAAGAGGAATGAGATGATTGGTCTTACTCAAGAGCAACCCTCTTAGAATGCTGAAGCGGAAAGTTCAAAACGGAGAGGGATGGGTGCTTCAAACAAAAGAAAAGTTGCTGATATAAACAATGGAAAAGTTGCTGATTCAAACAAGGGAGGTAGGGGTGGTGGAATGAGAATGAGGGGTGGTATTGGTGGTTTGAAACCTACACGGATGTATTGAATAGCTACAAGTAAGTATTTTGTATGTGAGTCTGGTAGTATTTTGGATAATGTGTTGAAACTTGAGCTATTTTGAACTTGCTGAGTCCCATGTATAATGTGGTGTAGTCATGTTGCTATTTTGGCTATGTTGAATTATTTTGATATTTTGGATAATGTGTGGCAGTCATGGATAATGTATTTTCAAACATGTATGTAGTCATTGATATGTTGAATTGAATGGATATTTTGGGAGTGTTGTTTGTTATTTAATGTTTTTATTTGTAGTGCATGATTTACTTGAAAATACATATATTTATAGAAATATTGATTGACACGTATTGATAGAAATATTGCTTACATAGGAATTACATAGCTAGGAAAACAAAAAGACACAGGGAAAAACATGGGAGTTCATCATATGGATCAGGACAGAGATAAATTGTGTCGTGTCCAGGACAGAGATCAGAGATCGTATTGACACTTTAGAAACATGAAATGCTCAACTCCATGTTCATCGTAAACTGTATAGAATTTTATGATTCCATCGCATCCTTCATTGTTATATGGAACAAATAGGAGTGGACAGACCTCAGCTGTGTGTCCTTCAGACCTGCAGATTTAACAGAGATCCTGTGAAAAAAAATAGATTAGTATTACTTATTAGAAGTTAATCCCTTCTATAATTGTAATTATTAGGTATTGGACACTTTGGCAGCCATTAAAATGAAAGAAAAATACTACCCAAAGGTTACAACGCACCCATCTTCAAGCTTGACAGTTGTTTATCTTGATTGCAGGTACAAAGTCTGTGTAGAACTTGTTGGTTTTGAAAGTCTATTGCAGGTACAAAGTTGTTGCAGGAAACATAGCTTATATAAGCTTGAAGAAGATGACTAACAGCTCTTTTTTGTTAGCCATTGGATTTAGTTGTTGGTTTAGATTAGGACATGTGTATTTCATTATTCAAACAGGTGCTTTAAGTTTCTCACGTGTAGAACACGTGACTTTTACAGGGGTAATTAAGCCTTTTCAAAAAATATTGCGGTTAAACCCGGTTTTTTTTAACTCGGGTCAAACCAAGTGACTAAAACCTAATTAATGAAACAAAAATGCTATTTCCCTAAATAGTATATACTTACGGTGACTAAAACCTAAATCCCCCTTTAATATTCAATGTAACTTGAACTTTCCACACTAATCTGCCATGTTGATGCACTTCTGCTATCGCTGCCTAGTTTTCGAGTTAAAGAAACCAGGAATACATAGATTAATTGTTTATCTGCATGTTCTATCTCTCTCCCAATACCAATATTCTGAACCATCTTTAAGTACCCCACTGTTATCCTGCCATTTTAGCTGCTTCTTGCTCTTCCTCTTGGTTGGCTTAAAGGGTTGAGATTCCATGCCCCTAAACTGTATGTTTGTGAACCCATCTCTTGTACTACTCCTCTCTTCCTCCTTGACAGCCTATATAGCAGTGGAAATTGTGTTTGTAGAGGTTGATTCCCAAGCCACAAGACACATGTCCTTGCAAAATTGAATCTTATATCCATCACCTAGTCTGCAAGAAATGACGTGTCTGACAATGCGTAATTTCACCAAGATTCCACGCCATAAACTGCATCCATATGGTTGTGAAACCTTCCTTGGCCACCAATTGTTGTTGCCATTCTCATACTTTGCTTCTATTATTCTTCTCCATTACTGACTTGACTTTATGTTCCCACACACAACAAATTCTGATCAATATGCCCAATAGTGACTAAGAAGCAAACCCATAGCCGCATTCGTCTTTCATTAGCATCACTAACACAGTAATACTGATCTTTTGACCTCCATTGTAACTGTCATACCTCCCAATGTCACAATACATCCCCGTCTTCATTACTGACTTGACTTTATGTTCCACACACAATAAATCCTAATCAATATGCCCAATAGTGACTAAGAAGCAAACCCATAGCCGTGTTCGTCTTTCATTAACATCACACAGTAACACTGATCTTTTGACCTCGAGTGTAACTGTCATACCTCCCAGTGTCACAGTACTTAAATGTGTTTCAAGATTGCATCAGTTGGTCATCAGTTGCAAATTGAAGCTTGTGGACATACCTCTAATAGCATTGAACATATTTTGTTGCTTGAACCTGCACATTTTATATGGTAATTTGCAATTAGCTCTCTATATATTCAACACTTGAAAATTGACAACCCTCTTATGCTATGAAAGAGATATGAATTCCCAACTGTCTGCCTGGAATTATAAGTCATCAACTTTCTCATCTGGGTGTTTAGTAGTAGTTATTACTTGGTTGGTTGTGAAGCCGACTTCATACATCCTCTGGGCCTTCATCTTTCAAGGAGAAAGTGAGGCCTCTGCTTTTCCATATTTTTTAATCTCGGTCCTTCTTGTGCATAAATAATTTTGAGCACATAATTTTGATAGCTTTAAATACTAACCAACATTTTAAGAAAGTTCCATTGCAGCAATAAATTGCCCATATCTTATAAGCTAAATATTTAAAACTAAACATAACTCCAGGGAAATCATATTGACACCCGGTCTTTTACCAAGAGCACGACATAAAGGTCTCATAAAAGCCTAAACTAACAGTTATTAACCCACACTGCTAACCAGAGCGATTCTGCATGTGGTACATCAATCAGTTCACACTCTTTTCGGTCTCCATGTCGACAGACAAAATTCCACTAAACTAACAATTAATGTTTTCAACAGCGTGTTGTGGGTGTTCTTCAAGAATGGGTAATGACTTTGAATCATGGTTGGTTCATCCTTGTACTATACACTAATGTACGGTGGCAATGCTACTTTATTCTGAGCCTCAAATGTGGGATTCTCTCAGAAAACTGAAATATAATTTGGGCATCAATGGTAGAAAATACCTGATTATTAGCTTAAACCAATCTGACAACTGAAATATCACTTCCTTACACTTTTGTAAAACTTATATCCAAATAGAGCTAAACAGTCTGCAGTCACAAATAAAAATTATCATGCATCAGGTCCTTCCCCAAAGGCACAATTGTACAAATGTGTATGGCCAACCTCTTATATTGGTTTGACTGGAAGATGCCTGGGGATGAAGAGTTCGACGACATGAAAGAAGACTCTGGAGTACTCGCTGTCAGTATGAAGACACCTCTTCATCTTCTTCTTACATCTCATTTCTCTTGAGTTATTAAAAGAGTGTTCAGACTTCGATCAGATGCTAAAATGGTAAAACATTTATTAATCAATTTTATTAGTCTAATTTTGTTTTGTTTATTGAGTTGTTGTTTTTCTTTTTTTTTCCTTAACCAAATGTGCTTCCCCTAAGATTCCAAGATGTTTGGTTGCTAGATGATGCAGGTAAGCAATTCGAAAAGCGCTCACGAAGACACACTTCTTTTGATTAATCAATTAAATTCAAAAACTCCTTCTCTTTTACACGAGTACAAGTCATTTGATCCACTATTTTCATTGTAGTCCTTCATGTTGGAGTTAAAGAGTAGTGGACAATCTTGTTAAGACATTTCATATACAAAGAACACCCTCAAAACTCCTCGAAGCTCGCATGTTGTTTGGATACAGAGCGAGAGTCTATCCCCCAGGCCATTCATTCATCTCATGTCTCCCACATGTTCCTAACCTTGACAGTCTGCTGAACGAGAGCAGCACTATTGGTTTTTTTCTTTGGATGTTTTGGGGGGAAAGAACAATATAATCTTGTCACAACCCAACTGTATAAACACAAACTCAGCCCCAACAGTATCCAACAAAAACCTTTTAATCGAAATATCTGTATGTATGTACTGTTTTCATATTTGGTTTATGCTAAAAAGAAAGCTAGTTTCCTAATTTCAATTTGGCAGACACCAAACAACATAATGTTCTTGTGTTTACACAATTACGCGCTTCCACAAGGTGTAACAAAACATCGCTTTTAGTTTCACAATTCCATGCCATAGCAACATGGCAAAACAGCAGTAAATTACAGTAGCTACCAATACAAATCCTATGATATTCATACTTTTATAACTAATTTCAGATGCAAGCAAAAGTGACATGATGCCTTTATCTAGGCCAAAACCCAAAGGAAATCTACATTGTATTATAAAGTTTCTTTTGATGAGACTAAATGGTCTAACCCTG
The DNA here is from genome assembly GCA_020826895.1 of Aquilegia kansuensis. Lineage (NCBI taxonomy): Eukaryota > Viridiplantae > Streptophyta > Magnoliopsida > Ranunculales > Ranunculaceae > Aquilegia > Aquilegia kansuensis. Next base: position 43,877,913 of record CM037004.1, on the reverse strand, counting down.
AAATGCTAATGATTGATCAAGCCGATAATGGCCTAAAGCCAGTTAGACCACGAATGAGTCTGCTTCCCCCTTGCTTAGATTTGGTTCCGTACTGTCAGGGCCTATTGATCTCGCTATCATTGAATAGGGCAGGAAGCTCGGGATGCCCACTAGTATGGAAGCCGTGGTCCGCACGAGTGAAGCTAAGAGCGCACTCTTTTTAGAATGGTATGTTAACTTGATTAGATTCTCTATTCTATCGAGAGTGAGGTTTTTATCCAAGGCTTCCTCCCGTATCGAAAGCGTAGGCAGGTATCCATTTGAAGCATTTCTTGAATGCCCCTGTCCTGTCTATAAGCAAAGGTATAAACAGAGTATAATATCATGTGTTACTTCTTACAATCTTAAGAAAAATAAAACATCATACTAACTTTAAACCAACTCGAATGAACATCACATTCAATATGGCATATAAACATTTTTAGTCTATTTCATCTAGCTAATAACACATAATATTTTATAAAAAAGAAATTCTCTCTCATTTACATCAAATCTCTCAGCCAATGTCTTTGATCTTGCCAGATTATACAAGTACCCTAGTTGTAACTTAATCTTTCACAACAAGGCCTCAGAATAATTCATATATTTTTCTCACATTTATGAAAAATCAAACAATGTCGGCAATACATGTACAATTCATCATAAGCCCCTTCAAAAAAATAATCATTTTAAACTATAAATTTTAAAAAAAAAAAAAAGTTCGATAAAATTATAGTCTCTTCAGTTCAGGTCTCCAAATTTTTTCCTCATAATATAAATTTTAGAAGAACGAAAGTATTGTTTTAATCATCATCAGAGACTATAATCATAATAATAATCCATAATTCTAAAAAATATAATTAAATCGAACATCATCTTCCTCGGTCATCTTCCTGATGACCGGCCGCCGCATGATGTCATCTTTCCGATGACCATCATCTAAACGACCAGACATCCTCCCCACCTCCCACCACTATCTCTCTCTCTTTTTTCTCTCCTCTCTCTCTCCTTTTCTCTCCCTCTCCTGCGCATACACCAGTCCGACACCCATCTGCGCATACCACCACCACCAGCCCTCCACCACTCCTCTCCGCCTCCATACGCCCACAACAGCATACCCCCAAACCACCTCTATACCCACTGCCACCCCTTACCTCCTCCGATCACCACCCACACCCAGATTGAGATTGGGTTTCTCTCTCTCCATTCCATCGCAAATCTGGCTTGTCCTAGCCGAGCCAAGCCAAGCCAACCCAGCCGAACCAGAACAGAGAGCAACTCAAGCCAGTGAGTCGAGCCGTCTAAGCCAGTCAACATAGTCAAGTCAGTCAAGCCAGCACTCGAGCCATTTAAGCCGACACCAGCAGTCAGGTGAGCCAGCCGAGACAGAACCATGATACAGCTTCAGCCAGCCAGAAAAAAAAAATAAAATAAAATAAAAAAAATTGGTTGCTTGATGGAGAGTATTCATTGTCCATTTCGAAACTTTGATGGATGCACAAATGGACCGTGTGGAAATGGATACAAATCTTCGTACATCCCAACGCATGTTAAGAAAGATCACTTGAAGAGGGTAAATGACATCGACAGGCTGAGAGATGCGATCAAAGTTGATATAGGTTTATTTTCGTCGCTTGACAATACTTTGAAGAGGATGAACAAATGGATGTGTGGTGATTGTTTTGGTATCCATGCATCGACCATAAAATGTAAACATCCGGATGGTGCAGTCATCAAACCACCTGCGCGAAAGGAGACCGGTGAGTTAGAGTGTGCAATTGTAGGTATACAACCACCACAGCTTGTGCATGTTGATAATCCACCCGCACTTACAGCAGGAAGGGACACTGGTACCGATACTCACCTTTCTATTGTTGCACCTTCTTTAGATGAGATATCACTTGATCGTATTTTCTGTAGACCTTTCCGCACAGTGAAAAGTATTCCACGTCCTTGTCGATTAGCATTTTCTTGTGCATTGAAGTCAGTCTTGTATGAGGTTACTGCAGACCCCATGTCGACAAGGGCATGGGTTAGATTGCTCCTACTTCCCTATTGTACATTGCAAGTGTTCCATCCGCAGAATCGCCAAGAGCGTAGATCTGGCACTCGAAAATATCTCCAGCAGAATCAGATTTTGCAGGATCTCTCTATTTGGAACGAGCCTGGGGGTATATTTCGTCTGATTGAGAGGATCACGCACACAGAGCCTCCGCTGGAACGATCATCTCGACAATCCCAAAGCAAGAATGTTCGACGGTGTTTGCAAATGGTTGCAGACCGGCACTTTGCAGCAGCCGTGAAGGTGTTGGTATCATCAGGGGTTGCTCCGAACACTCCAGAGACACAGCGGGCTTTAGAGGATAAACACCCGAAGCATCCACCACCATCTGTCCCCGACATTCCTTTACTTGAGTCGTTTCTGTCAGTTGAGAGGGATGGGATATTATCATGCATCAGGTCCTTCCCCAAAGGGACGTCTCCGGGCCCAACACCTATTGGATGCTATGAGTGGGGATGGATCCGCTGTAGCCACAGATCTTATGGAGGCCTTGACACCGGTTGTGAACTTATGGCTACAAGGTCGATGCCCACGGGTCTTGGCCGAATTCATAGCTAGTGCGCCTCTCACCCCACTGCTTAAGCCAGGTAACGACATTCGCCCAATAGCTGTGGGTATGGTTTGGCGTCGCCTGGTGTCTAAAATTGCCATGAGAGGAGTCTCTAAGGATATTGTCCCATATCTAGAGGATTTTCAGTTTGGGGTTGGTGTGCCTAGTGAAGCAGAGGCAATTTTGCATTCTGTTAATCGGTTGGTTTATGCTAACAAGGATGACATATCGCTTTCTATGCTGCTTGTGGACTTTCAGAATGCCTTCAACCTTGTTGATCGGTCTGTTATGCTACGTGAGGTACGCAACCATTGTCCATCTATTGCTCTATGGGTCGAATACCTCTATTGTCAACCTGCTCGATTGTATCTAGTGTCCACTCATATCTGATCAGCAGCTGGGATACAGCAGGGGGACCCTTTGGGGCCTCTTCTCTTTGCTTTGGTCTTGCATCCATTGATACACCACATTCAGTCAGAATGCCACTTGGAGTTGCAGGCATGGTACTTAGATGATGGTACTCTGATTAGTAGTACAGAACATGTGGCTAGAGCTATTCGTATCATTCAGGAAAGAGGACCAACTCTTGGACTCGTGCTTAATGTTTCTAAGACAGAGTTGTTCTGGTTTTCTGTTAATCCTATATGCTCCTATCCATATATCTTTCCGGCTGGTATATCATGTCCTCAGCGAGGGGTTAAGTTGCTTGGAGGGGCTGTAAGTATTGATGCATCCTTTATTATGGGTAATGTTCGCCAACGAGTGGATAAGACACTTCAGCTTATGGATTTATTACCACAGCTAAAGGATCCGCAATGTGAGCTGGCACTTTTACGTTCTTGTATGGGAATATCTAAGCTCACCTTTGCTCTCCGTACTTGCCACCCTGATTATGTTTAGGAAACAGCCGAATGGTTTGACCACAAGCTCCGTGCTGCCCTTCAGAATATTGTGGTTTCTAATGGACCTGGTTTTGGCGATCTACAGTGGCGTATGGCAACCCTCCCATTGCGTATGGGCGAACAAGGTATTTATTGTACTACTGATGTTATGAAGTTTGCTTTCGTAGCTTCACGTACGCAAACCAAGGATCTCCAAGACCACATTCTTCGGGGTTGTGTGGCTGCACCTATGGGTAATGTTTTCGATACTGCCATTGCTAGTTTACATCTCTCTATACCTGATTTTGATCTCAGTAATCTTGCTCCAACTACTACCGTCTCCTTCAGACCCCAACATGTCTTGGCGGAAACATACTACAACAAGATTAGTTCTGGTCTTGAGAGGGAATTTGAGTTGTCAGCTAGACAAAAAACCGTGATAGGATGTGTGCAGACAAAACATGCCAAAGATTTTCTCTTTGCCATCCCGATGGAAGGGCTTGGACAACGCATAATGCCTGTAGAATATCGTGTCATTCTTCGTTATCGATTGATGATCCCTCTTTATTCAGATGGTGAGCTTTGTCCAATGTGCAAGAAGAGCAGACTTGATGCATTCGGGGACCATGCAGCCAATTGTAAGCATTACCCCGGCTTCAAGTACAGGCATGACCACGTTGGAGATATCTTGTGTGACGTTTTCTAGCGGGCTGGAGTACAGGTTAAGAAGGAGGCTCCTGTTAACTTTCTTACTGATCTTAAGGAAGGAAGATCGACATTACATCCTGCTGATATTCTGTTCTACAACTGGTCTGAAGGTAAACATGCGTGTGTTGATGTTATAGGGGCGTCTCCGATGGTTGGGCTGGGTGCTGGGATCTTTGAGGTGGGGCTAGGAGCTAACAATGCAGCAGCAGCAAAAATTGAGAAACATGACGGAGCTTGTAGGGCTAACCAACATAGTTTTATCCCCTTTGCATTTGACACATTTGAATTGCTAGGCTCAGAAGCAGTTGAGCTCCTCAGGAGAATGCAGAAGGTAATAGATAGCAACGTGATGACTGCAGGTTCGAACGAATATGTATTTAGGAGAATCGGGTTTGCTATCCAAAAAGGACTTGCCGCGTAGTTTGTAGCTCGTTTGTCCTCTACTTTTGTGTAATTCGTTTAACTTATCAATAAAATTTATTTAAAAAAAAATAAAAATAAAAAAATCTATAAATAATCAAATTGCCTCAGATTAGGGGTGTCAATGGTTAACCGAAACCAAACCGAAACCGAAACTATTTATAGTGGTTTTGGGTTATAAAACAATTAGAAAAAATAAGATGGACATTTTGAAAACCGATCCGATAGAATCCAAAACCAATGGTTTTTATGTGGTGGTTTCGTGGATTTCCAATGGATAACCCGAAACCGATTAATTTCTATGTTAAAATTTAATATTTTTTATATAAATAATATTGATAGTGAAATTAAATATATTAACTCAATTTTTTTGTTAATTAAATTTGTATAAGTTTAACATTAGTTTTTATTTGGTACATTTGACTAAATTTCGTTAAATAAAAATACATGAGCACATAAATACTATATTTTTTCTGAATTTTTTTGTCAATTATTAAATAAATGCGATAACTATATAATTATGTTCATATATGTATATACTGTTCCAAAACTATAGTCCTTCCATTATAAATTTTAATTTATTTTGTAATAAAATTTAACATTTTACATTTTTATATATTACGATAACTACCATATTATTTTACTTTAAGAATTATGAACCACAAAAATACTTCACATGTTTTGTTGACGACCATATCATTTATAGAAATATTCAATTATATAATTTATTTTTTGTCAATAATTTAAAATATATATTTTTTGTTTTGATTATATTAAAATTTAATAATTTTAATATATTATATAGTCATTTCAAAAAACCCGAAATCGAAACCGACAAAAATCCAAAGTTTTTAACCATTAGGTTTTGGGTTTTTAAAATATGACACTAAAACCACCAAAAACCAAAACCGACTCAACCCGCAAAAAGTCAAACCCGAACCAAAACCGACCCATTGACACTATGATTTTACCTAAAATCATAAATCTTGGTCCTTTTCAACAAGTCAACAAAAGAGATTGTCTTTTTCAACCATGACTTTCAAAGAGATTGTCCTTATAGAGGGTCGACTCAAAATAAATTGTCCCTTCTCACCAAGGAAAACATGATTGGTGCCCTTCTCAAAAGTTAATTGTTTTACATTTTACAATCTAATTGTACTAAGACCATCTCCAAAAGTAATAGTAAAAAAAAACTCAAATACCTATAATATTCTATAGAACCCAATGAATAGTGTATACATATGGTGTTGTTATCTCCAACCCTTATACCTATATTTTGATACAAAACTATTCCAATACAGTTGAACCTCTTTAAATTAATACTCGATTCGTTAATCTCTCTAAGTTAATGAAATTCTCTAGTCCTAATGTACACGATAAGTAGCTAAATCAACACTCGGTAAATTAATAATTACTCGAAGTTAATAAATTTTAATAAAATTGCATTCCAATGCTATTAATTTAAGGAGGTTCTACTGTAATAATTAATAACATATACAATTAATTAATTATTATTATTTTGTACAATTTCATTTGTGCTCTTCAACTATTAAAATGGTCATTAGGTGTGCATATATTTTTTCCAATTAATTTTATATTAATTTTAACACTTTTTAATTAGTGCACATTTATCTTATTATTAATTTTTAATTTTATTATTATTTACTTTAATTTTAAATTTTAATTATTATTTAATTTTAATTGTTGTTTTTTAATTAATGCATATTTTAATTTAATTAGGCCAATACGGATATGGGAACTTTCTTTGGGCTTTGAACTTGAATTAATAATGATTGTGTGAAAAAATAAATATTTGATGAGGACAATGTGTGTTAAATAGGTCCCAAAGCTTGATTGCACGTGAGACAAAAAAAAATTTAAAACTCAAATTTATATATATATATAAGTAAAACTTAAAACTCAAATTTAAAACACCCTTTTTCTTTATAATGAATGCATATTTTCTAATAGCCACACACATTAGTCTTGAACCCTTGAACAGGGCACTTTTCCTCGTACAATTTACATCTTTTTGTCTCAAATGAGAACTAGGAAACCAATTTCATTTGAGAGTGTCTGTCCACATGCAAGGGGATGCAAGTATTCCCTTTCAAAGATAACTGAAGTCGTCTATCAAACTATTAAAGTGCTTGCCAACGGTAAGGCTTTTTGTTTATACAGGCAATTTTCATAGATAAACAAAAAACTGTACAACTAAAAAGCATTTTACCCTCTCTTCATTTATATAAATTAGCTAAATTTCAATCAATTGATTTCAAAACTTGCCATAAATGTCTTTTCTTCCCCTCCCTTTAAGTTAAATACAAAGTTAACAATTCTCATATGCATACGAACAAAAAATGCATTTGAAATTCAAGAAACTTGTGCTCAAAACAGAGAAGTAATTGTATTTCTACATCATCAAACCTTTTAGCCAATGTCATTGAACTTGCCAGATCTTCCACTTCCACCCAAGTAATAAAGTAGCTTGCGAAAGCATCAAAAAGAAAGCCTCAGAATAATTCATATATTTTTCTCACATTTAAGAAAAATCAAACAATGTAGGCAATACATGTAGAATTCATCATAAGCCTCTTCAAAAAGAAAAATAATCATTTCAAACTAAAAATTAAAAAAAAAAAAAAAAAAAAATTGGATAAAATTAGTCTCTTCAGTTCAGGTCTCCAAATTTTTTCCTCATAATATAAATTTCAGAAGAACGAAAGTATTGTTTTAATCATCATCAGAGACTATAATCATAATAATACTCCATAATTCTAAAAACCATAATTAAACTAAATAAAAAAACATCTATAAATAATCAAATTGCCTCAGATACAGCCAGTTATTATAATCATAAACTTTTAATTAATTTCAGTCGGTAATTCCAACATAATAACAATTTCATCATCACAGGCCAATCCTAAAACTATCAAAAAAATAACAAAATTCAACATGTAATTGCAGTAAACGGCTCCATGGAAAAATATATATTTCAATCCATAGGTTCCTATCAGGATGCAAAAAAATTTGTTATTGGTCTAATGTAGCATCGACAATCATTGCATAGCTATTGTAGACGTGGCATCAGACCCTTACAAATAAAAATTCAGAAAAAGATTATATAATTAATGTTGAAGAATAGGAAAACCCTCAGTGACCCGTTTAAAATCACACAAACAGCAAGAACTACAAAAAAAATCAAAACAAAACAAATAAAACTCTAATGGAAATTCTCAATCAATCACCAAACAAGTCCCAAACTTTAATTGAAGATTTCAAAGAAAGAAAAAAGGTTATTTGTTTGATTGGTAGATGAGAATTATCATAATAAAGTTTTTTTGTATGAAGTTTTTTTTTTTGAGAAATTGCTGCTTTTGATTTGTCATACGGCACTTCCTATCTTATGGGATTGTTTCTTCATTGGGAAATTTCTTCAAACAAATCAAAAACAAAATCATGAACAAAGAAGAATTACAGAAAAAATTTAACTTTTTTTTTCTAAATTTCATAAACCCTAGATCTGAACAAGAAGAAGAAGGTAAAAAAGATGAGATGTGAGAGAAAGAGGAGAAAGAGACTTTATATAGACAAGTCTCATAAGTAATAACCCTAACCCTAATTTGGTTCCACATTTGCCGCTATGCGCTTGCTTATGTGATTATTAAGATTTTATTGGATCCAAAAGATTTGAATCTTAGGCCTTCTAGAAAAGGCTTCTGTCCAGGATCTGCCCATTTTTTAAAAAGCCCTAAAAGTTGTGTCTCTCAAAAAATGGATGGAGATTGGAGATGTCCACAGTCCACGAAAGCCCTAAAAATGTCTCTTCCTTAATTATTAAAAAAAAAATTCAATCAATTTGTAAGCATAATATATTTTTTTTTATCGTAGTACAGATATATTGAAGTTTATTCTTCACATAAAAACATTAATCTTTCGACAAAATTATAGACTAATAGTCTAATACAATTATGTCACTAAACCACAATATTCAAAACAACACAAGTAGCTAGAAGTCTAGAGCACAACATCATTTACTGAACTCGTGGATAGCTATAATATCACCATGGTACATTGGTACTCTTCTAGAAGTTTCACGGTTCACCCAAATATTTTATTGGTTCCTCCAATATCTCACTCATTTCCGGTATTTTACAGGTTAATGGTACTACCATAGTTTGATGCATAAAAACAATGGATTCACTCATTCACAACCATGTTATTTATAATCTAGCACTCACTCTAGCCACATGAACTATAGCCAATGCACATTTGGTATTTCTTTTTCATCTGTTCTGACGATTATGCTCAAAGCCATAACTGATGTTGGGTCATGTTATTCGCGCAAACTTGCAGAGGCACTTTTCACATAATAATAAAAATGTGTTGGGGTTTATTATTGATGTCATGAGTACATGGTTTGGTTCATCGATGATCGATGCATATCATAGCCATATACAGTTTTTCCAGCAACTTAAACACAAACAACAGTCAGGCAGTCATCTCTATGAGGAATTGCCCACTCATACAAGCACCCTAACCACAAAAAAAAAGGATACCCAAGTCCTAAAAGACATAGAAACGTAAAAATCGTGGACAAAAACATCACCACAGTTGTGCTCAACGGCTAGTAAAGACATAAAATTAAGTCAGGTCATTGTCTCAACTGCAATGGGTTCATCCAAACACAACCATATATAATATACCATGTATAAGAGGCACTTTAGACAGACTCAAGTCACTCAACATGACAACATCAATATTCAATTCCTGCAGGCTGCAGCATAAGATAGAAAGACAATGTACAGTCCCATATTTGATTATCACTTCTAAATGGTTTCCTGCCTTAATTATCCTGCCAAGGTAGTATGATAATGTTCTGTCAAAATCCAGTTAACATAGATGAAGATGAAGAGTACACAGAAGATTTAGCCTCTCTGTGTACAGATCATACGAAAAAACTCGATTTATATCCACAAAGATGATCCATGGTAATCTTAACGATATACGAAACTTTCATCAACAGAAACATGCATATTCAAACACAAAATTATAAACAAAAGCAGAGAACTAATATAGATATAATTACTCGAATTGACGAATGACCAACACCTAGTGGTATGATCGTTGTATCCTGGGAGATAAATGTCATTCACCATTCACCGTGAGCATCTATGCGGAGCGAATTTTGTCATAAGGACAAAGAAGCAATTTTTTGACTTAATTTTTATATTTATTTGATTTTAGTTTACTTTGCTATTTACAATCCTGCTCTATTTTTTAGTTTAGTTTGTTTAAAATCAGTATATAAGATTCTACATCATTAACAAACAATTCTAGAATAGAACTACAACAAGGAATCCATCGTTGTTCTGCATTCAAAAGTTAGAATATCCAAAACAACTATACTTTCACACAATCAAATGGGGACTTCCATGGTTAGCCCAGATTTTATTGGTTCCTACAATATCCCACACCTTTGGAACATTTTACAGGTTAATAGTACCATAATTGCATACTGTATTGCAGCCACAGTATTGTTTTTTCTTGAAACAAAGGATGCACAATCATGTTTTTTTATAGTCTAGCACGCACACTAGCTATTTGAAGTCCTGAACTACTACCAATGCACATTCATGTTAATCTTGCAAACTTGCAGAGGCACTTTTCACATGATAAATGTCTTAGATTTGATTTATGTCATGAGTAACACCAGTTAGGGTTCATCTAGATGCCCATTCAGACAAAAAAGATCAAACACAGGCTGTGCTCAACGTAGTGAAGACGTAAAATTAAGTCAGGCCTAATGCAGTTGCCTAAACTGCAATGGATTCATCCAACCACCACCATTGCACCATACATACTATGTATAAGTGGCACTTTAGACAGACTCAACACGACAACATCATCGATATTCAATTCCTACAGGCTGCAGCATAAGATAGAAAGACAATGCAGTCCCATATTTAAGTATCCCTTCTAAATGGTTTCCTACAAGGAATTAACAGGTAGTTTGATTATCTTCTGTGTCAAAATCCAGCCAACACAACTACACAGAAATATTTGTCTCTATGTGTAATGCTGTACACATAATTTTAGAAAAACTCAATTTAACTCCAAATAGATCAAGGTAATCTTAAGACACACAGAATTTTCACCCACACTTTATGCATGTCAAACAAAGAAATATCAAGAAATAAATCAATGGACCATATAATCATCCAGAATTTTGACCCAGAATTTTCCAAAAGTATTAAGCCTTCGAGAGATTTGTACACAAATATAATTTTATCAACAAATAAATCAATGGACCATACAATCATCCACAACCATCAAAGCAAGAGTAAGCCATAGACTATATTTCTAGAATAAATTATCAGCGGGTGGTGTTCTGACTTCGATTGTTAGAATATAGACTAGAATTCTAGAATAGAATCACAACAAGAATTTATCATACATCCTGACCATCTATGAACTGATCGGATTAACCAAATACCAACCAAAGTTGGCTTTAGCCATTGTATATTGAACAGAGGCAAATACCATCAATTCATCAGAAAAGGAATTTTCACGGTGACCCAGATTTTATTGGTTCCTTCAATATCCCACTCATTTTGAACATTTTACAGGTTAATTTTACTATAGTTTGATGCATACTGTATAATGGCAGGAATGCTTTTGCTAGAAACAACCATGTTTTTTTATAGCCACATGAAGCTAGCCATGAACTACTACCAATGCACATTCATGTTAATCTTGCAAACTTGCAGAGGCACTTTTCTCATGATAAATGTCTTGCAGAGGCACTTTTCATATATTATGGCTTTTTACAGTTGCAAGTCATGTACTCATGTAATTTGGTTGTTGAGTTGATTAAATGATATTATTTCCATCTTTTTTTCTCAAATGGGAACTAGCAAGCCATATCCAGTTTTTCCAGCAATTTTAATTTTTAACACAAACATATCTTATGAAGCCAGCCAGTCAGGCAGGCAGACATCTCTACGAGGAATTGCCCATTCTTACAAGCACCATAGTCAAACACCCTAATCACCAATTGTAGACAATCCGAGCAAAATTTAACACCAACTGCAAAGGGTACAGACAACCATGAACCACATAAAAGAATAGCCAAGCACCAAAAAAAACATAGAAATGTAAAATCCCAACAGAAAAGATCAACACAGCTGTGCTCAACGGCTAGTGAGGACTTAAAATTAAGTCAGGCCTAATAAAGTTGCCTAATCTGCAATGGGTTCATCCAACCACAACCATATATACTATATATATAAGAGTATAAGACTATAAAGGCACTTTAGACAGGCTCAACATGACAACACCTATGTGTGAAGGTGTTTTATTTACATGCATATATGGACACGTGTATTCATCTAGTGGAGAGTTAACTTCTACACACTAAAGTATTAGAACAAATTCGCAGAAAAAAAATAAAAAGAAACATAAAACTAAGGATATTCCTCTAGAGATTACAGATAATTTTGAAGGATAGTAGAAAGAGGGAAAAAATGGGTCCTTATTCTTAAAAGAATTCTCTAATGGTGAAGAAAGGTGGAGATTTAGAGATGGGAAAATTGGTCAAAACCCCAAAATTTTGATCGGGTTTGGCGAGAACCCCTTAATGTTGTCCAAGCTTGGCGTAAACCCCCTTCTGTTAAGCACCCCCAAGTTTCCATCTATTTATAGTTTGTCTACCCATTATACCCTTAATTCAAAAAGTTTGTCTAAACCCCCTCAAAAATTAAGTAGCCGTTTGAATTAAGGATGTCAATGCGTTTAACCGAAACCAGAACCGCATAAAAAGTTGTGGGTATGGATTTTATTTTTTGGCACCGTTTAGAAGCGGGTCTCAAAAGAAACCGGACCGTATAGAACCGGAACCGAGTGGTTATTATCCGGTGGATATCCGGAATCGAAACCGAATCCGCATCTTTTTATAGATTTTCTATATACGATATATTTTTATTAGTTAAAATACATATGTAATATTTTTATAACTTAGATATTACACATAGATCCTATATCAAAAGATAAAATGAAAAAAAATATATATTATATAATAAGTTTTTCATCCATTGCATTCAACTTAACCCTTTCTCTTCAAATATTACAATACTATATATCCATTTATTTTATAATTTTGCACTGAAAAATAAAATTACCAAGTCATTTTTTGTACCATCCACGTTTTTATTAAGTAATTTGAAAGAAATATTTTTTTAGAATTTCATTAAGAGGTATATAGGTAAGACGAGAAAATCACATATAGAATTTATGGAACCGTAATAATAATCAGAACTGACGGGGTATCCGCAATTTTTAGTGGTTCTGGATATGGTTTTATAAATAGGGGTGTTATGTGAGCTGAGCAGCTCGAGCTCGGCTCGTGTTTGGCTCGAAAAAAGCTCGGCTCGGGCTCGCTCATCTTGTAAAACGAGCCGAGCTTGAACAGATTTTAAGGCTCGTCTCGAGCTCGAGCCGAGCCCGAGCTTTATTCGAGCCGAGCCGAGTAGCTCGAGTTTATATAATTTAGATTACCAGCCTACCCCCACTAATATATCTTATTCCTATCCTACCCCAGTATATATCAACATTTCAACATAACATCTTCTCCTTCTTCTGGAAACCTAGCCGCCCGTCTCCTTCTTCTTCTCTACGACTCTAACTCAATCTAACATAGTAACTCAATCTTGTTTCTCTCTTTTTCTGCTTGGTAGAATCAATCGATTCTTTATCCAAACCAGCATCAGTTACAGATTTTCCAAGATCTTCCAAGAATCTCTTCATTGTTCTTCTTCTTAACTCTCTTGCATCAATATCAATCAAATTCATTGCTTTTTGTGAAGCAGTGAATAGACAATTTCCATCAGCTTCAACATCACCACCATGAGATAATCGGAAAATAGTAGATCTAATCGAAGAATCTTGTTGTACAATAGGGTTCTTCCAAAGAACACCTTTTGTATAAAGTTTTTGTAAATACCGCTTTTGTTGGTCTTCTAAACCACTAACAGTTTCCCAGGTGGTTTTGACTTCAACATCGGCGGTTTCAATGGAAGTTGGTATTGTTTCTCTCCATGGTAAAGCTGGTGGTGAAGTTTGAATGGTTGTTGAAGAATCACAAACAAGTTTTCCCATTTTCTTTCTATCTAAAATTAAAATTAAAAATCAAAACTTTTTTACTCTTCTCTTCTTCTTCTTCTTCGATTACAGAAGAGAGAGAAAGAAAGAGAGAAGATGCTTCTGCAGTTTCTTCTGAGCTTTAAGTTTAACGGATAGATTGATGGAGGCGGGATTAGAAAGAACAGGTGGCAATCATCTAAACCGTTTAGATATTCAAAGCTTTGTTACTGACCATTGATATGCTAACATAAGCCTTTTAGTGAACAGATTTGGTAAACGTGCGCCACATTTATCATGCCAGTTAGACAAGCTTGGAGGGTTCGAGCTTGATTCGAGCTAAACAAGCTTGGAGGGCTCGAGCTCGGCTCGAGCTAAACGAGCCTAACGAGCTCGAGCTTGATAAATAGCTCGCGAGCCGAGCTTGAACATAAAACCAGGCTCGATTCAGAATTTGGGCTCGGCTCGGGCTCGGCTCGTATTAAAACGAGACGAGTATGAGCATTCAAAGCTCGGCTCGCTCGGATCGAATAACACCCCTATTTATAAATTCAAAAACCGGACCCAAATCTGATAAGAACCGAAACCGCAAAAATAAATGGTTCTTGGTTCCAATATCCCTAAGAACCGATCTGGAACCAAACCGCAGACACCCTTAGTTTGGATTACGTATTTGCCTACCCCCCCCCCCCCCCCAATTATTAAACTTAAATAAAAAAAATTATTTTTTTTTTACTAAAGTGAAAGAACACGTGGCATCATTTGATTGGTCATCATTTTGACCGTTGAAGTTGTTTGCTTTAAAAACCATCCACCTCCATTATTTTCCATCTTTTCTATTCTTCTTCATTGTTGTTTTTCATCATCTCCATTATTCTACATCTTCTCCATTGTTCTTCATCTTCTAATCTTTTGATGGTTAAACTTATAATTATCTTTTAATATTAGATCTAACCCTTCTTCCTCATCCAGAACTGAACTTTTTGATGGCTAAACTATTACCCATTTTTTCTGTAATGGGGGGTTTAGACAAACACATGTTATATTGGGGGGTTTAGACAAACTCTATATCCTTATTAAATTAAGGGTATAATGGGCAGACAAATTATGAATGGACGGAAACTTGGGGTGCTTAACAGAAGGGGGTTTATGTCAAGCTTGGACAACATAGGGGGGTTCTCGCCAAACTCGGTCAAAACTTGCGGGGTTTTGACCAAATTTCCCTTTAGGGATTTTCCTTAGGCCAAACAAAGAACAATCACACGTAACAAAACTACTTAATAAAAACTTGTCTAATTTTGTTGTTTCACGGCTTTTTAATTCGTAGGATTATTTAAATGTCAAACCATGGTATTGCAAATCTATAAATGTCAAGTGTGAATGAGTATGCGAATATACTTCAAAATTCAGAAAGATCATTTGAAAAGACGCTTCGAGATTCATAAATATCAATTAGACTTAGTTGAGAGAGTTGTGTAAACTGTAAAGTAGAATTTGGTGACAAGAAGAAGGCGAAGAAGAAGAGAAGCGGTAGAATTTGCAGTAGAGAAGAATTTCTTTTTATGTTTGTTTATTTTTTCCTTTATTTTCTGATTTTTCTCCTATCTATTTCCGATTTAACATGTGGCACTATGGCAGTGATTGATGAGACAACAACCCTTAAAGGTGACTGCCATAGTAACCTTAGCATTTCTCATAAAAATTAACATATTGATCAACTCAACCACAACCTTCAGAGCACGAGTAGCTAGAAGTCGTCTAAAACACATTATCATCTATTAAACTCTTTGATAGTTATAATATCACCAAAATAGTTTTCTGGAACTTTTACGGTTGACCCCGACTTTAATGGTTCCTCCAATATCCCACTCATTTCCAGCATTTTACAGGTTAATGGTACTAGCATAGTTTGATGCATAGAAACAATGGTTTCACAACCATGTTATTTATAGTCTAGCACTCACTCTGCCCACATGAACTATAACCAATGCACATTTGGTATTTCCTTTTCATATGTTCTGACGATTAAGCTCAAAGCCAAAAAAAGATCTTGTGTCATGTTATTCGCAAACTTGCAGAGGCACTTTTCACATAATAATAATAATGTGTTGGGGTTTACATGTCATGAGTACACTAGATTGGTTCATCTGGATGCATATCATAGCTTTTTTTAGTTGCAGGCTTCATGTAATTTGCACTACTACTAGTGCAAAGTTGGTTTGTTGAGATGATATTATTTCCATCTTTTCTTCTCAATTCAGAACTAGCAAGCCATATACAGTTTTCCCAGCAACTTAAACACAAACATATCTTTAGGAAGCCACACAGTCAGGCAGTCATCTCTATGAGGAATTGCCCATCATACAAGCACCCTAACCACCAATTGTTGACAATACAAGTAAAATTTAACACCAACTGCAAAGGGTACATACGACTACGAACCACAAAAAAGATAGCCAAGTCCTATAAAACTTAGAAACGTAAAATCTTGAACAAAAAGATCAACACAGACACACAGTTGTGCTCAACAGCTAGTAAAGACGTAGTAAAATTAAGTCAAGTCTGCAATGGGTTCATCCAACCACAACCATATACTATGTATGAGAGGCACTTTAGACATACTCATTATCAATATTCAATTCCTGCAGCGTCAGATAGAAAAGCAATGCACAGTACCATATTTGATTATCCCTCTATAAATGGTTTCCTACAAGACCTTAGTTAACCTGTCAATCTGTGTCGAAATCCAGAAAACATAGCTGATGATGAAGAGTACACAGAAGATTTGAACAGATCAATTTAGAACTCATGCTATATCCATTCAGATGATCCATAATCATAATAATAGTAAAAATTGTTAAGGAACTGCATTTTTTTTTCATTAATATTACAATATCCCACACATTTTGAACATTTCACAGATTAATAGTACTATAATTTGACGCATATTGTATATTGTATACAGATTAATAGTACTATAAATTGATGCATATTGTATACTTGCAAGAATGCTTTTGGTAGAAACAAACAAGGTGTTCACAATCAGGTTCTCTTATAGTCAGCACTCACTCTAGCAACATAAAGTCATGAACTACTTACCAATGCCCATTCATGTTAATGATGCAAATTTGGAGAGACACTTTTCCCATGATAGATGTCTTGGATTTGATTCATGTCATGAATAATAACCATAACACCAGTTTCGTTCATCTGGAATCTGGATGCCCATTCATGTTAATCTTACAGACAGTCATGAACCATATAAAAGAATAGCCCAAGCCCTACAAAACATAGAAATGTAAAATCCCGACAGAAAAAATCAACAGCTAGCGAAGACCGGCTAGTGAATACGCAAAATTAAGTCAGGCCAAATGCAGTTGCCTAAACTGCACTGGATTCATCCAACCACCACCATATATACTATGTATATGGAGCACTTTAGACAGACTCAAAATGACAACATCATCAATCTGCAGCATAAGATATTAAGATAGAAAGACAATGCAGTCCCATATTTGAGTATCCCTTATAAATGGTTTCCTACAAGGAATAAACAGGTAGTATGATTATCTTCTGTGTCAAAATCCAGCCAACACAGCTGAAGACGAAGACTACACAGAAGAATTTTCCTCTGTGTAATGTTGCACACATCATTTTAGAAGAACTCAATTTAACTCCAACAGATCAAGGTAATCTTAAGATATACAGAATTTTCACCCACACAAACATGCATATTCAAACAAAGAAATATAAACAGAAGCAGAAAACTAATATAGATATAGGTACTTAAAAAGTTTTGATAATTCCTACATATCAGAACTAAGTAGTCTAAGGGTCCAAAACATAGCTTAAAGCTAACAAAGACTTCGATATTCTGCAAATATCAACTAGACTAGATAGAAGAGCCACCAGTTTGATGCAGCATTGCGTCAATCTCATCCCCATCTTCCATATCAAGCTGTGAAAAAAATTAAAAAGGAATTTAGAGAACGATTTCCACGCATTTCACCAAGCATACTCATAACATGTATCTCGATAACTTAGGTTATAGCCTCGAGAATTACTTTTTTTTATACTGATCCTGTTTGGATGAGTTAAATGAAATTTCTGCTTATAATCACCTACACAAAATGCATACACATCCTGGAATTTCAATTCTATGTGGTCTCAAGCCAATGGAAAAGTGAAATTATCCAAACGTTTCCAGTTATGAACACTGACAAAATTTAAGTTAAAATCAAATAGAGGGAGAGGGTACCTCCTCAGGTGTCTGGGTTTCTTTCAAGCGACGACCATCAAACAAGAATACAATTGTGTTGGGATCCACCGACTGGCGATCACAGTATGCAGTCATGAGCTTCTTCAATTGGGTGTTTCTCTTGATCCTAAAAAATACTTCATTCTGATTCTGAACAAGAAAAAAAACACAAAATATCATGACAAGTCTACTTTAAAGAGTAATCCGCAAGATTAAGTTCATTCAAAGAGCCTCCAGAATCCCAACAAATAATTACCCTTAACAAAAGTACACCTATATCTAGGGGTGAGTTTGAACTAAATGTTCATGCACAAAACAACCAACATAAATCTTTTTTTCGACAAACAACCAATATGAAACTTGCCTCGCTTTATATGCAAAGTGCACAACAATTGGTGTGTCATAAAAACATCCAGATCTAAATTAAATTAGTTATGTGATATACACAAATAGATTTGGGAAAATTCCCAAACTTGGGTATCACTAAAAAATATTTTAGATCTGGAAGATCTCAATGGTCACAAATTCAAATCTAGGGCACATTGCTAAATAACCTTAACTGAGATTTACCATTTTAATTCAAAACATCATACAAACTTCCCGCTACTTCACGACATTATAAAATCAAAACTTTCATCATATAAACTTCCTGCTACTTCCAAACATAATAAACATCACAGTACTTTCACAATTCACATACATTGTTCTAATCTTAAACCCTCTCCAATTGAATCAATTATCTAAAACATAAAAAAATTTAATCAAAAAATCACAAAACCCTAGTTACTGTTCATCTAAAAACAAATAAAAATCCAAACTTTTTAACTAATACTTCATCTCAAACAACAAATCTTCAAAACCCAAAAGTTAGAATATCAAAATAAACCAAAAAAAGATCACTTTTTTTTATATAAAACACATAAAAACTCATAAAAATCAAAACTTTACTACAAAAACACCAAACAATAAAAGGGGTTTTGTTAAAAAAAATCAAACCTGATCTTTAACCTTCAAATTGATATGAACCAATTGATCAGTTGAAGGTTTTGTTTCTTCTTGTTCAGAGTTTGGAATACCCGACATTCTTTCCTTCCGATATAATTAAAAAATCCGAAACGATTGATAAAAACTGGTATTTTGTTTCGCTTTCTCTTCTCTTTCTTTCTCCCGCCTTTGAAGAAAGAAAGAAAAAGAAGCAAAAGAAAACCCTTTTTAAAATAGAGAAAATGAATCTGGACCGTTGATGTTAGTGTATTGAAATCGACGGATAAGATTGAAAGTTTCTATAACCATAAATGCTGTTCTATTGACGGTCAACTTTTTATGGAAATTGATCATGTGGTTTATGGAGTAGAATATTATATTGTGTTTGGGTTTATATTGACTGTTGGATTTCATTAATTTGTGCATGGAGTAAAAGCTCTAAAGATTCTAGATAAATCTGAATTGGGTTTGGACTTGTTCATTGTTTTTGTGGGCCCAATTTACGAAGCAAACCTTTTCAATGGTGCCATTTTAGGAGCATAGTAAATGTTACATATTTAAGGGTATGTTTGATTGAGGAATCTGTTTACCAGGAAATATTATTTTATAGACAAAATAATAGTTTTGCAAAAATTAAGAATAGAACTTAAGATCCCACCCCACCGAGCACCATAGTTCTCGCTAATGTTAATATTGTCCTCTTTTAGTCAATACAGATATCCAACGGTAGAAGGTTTGGATAAGAGTTTACTTATCTGATTTTTTCCAAAAAACCTTTACATTAGAGTATAGTATATTACTAATACAATCACTTCCTTGGTAATATGGGACTAACACCAACTCATGGGTGTTACACGATGTCCCTCTGTTTTATCGGTAAATCGATTTATCGACCTGAATCAAACAAACCCTAAATTGACAGCTTCGATAGGGTGGTGCATTCGGCCGTTTCTAACTTCCGATGACTAACAACTGAATTTCACGACGTGTTTTGTTGAACTATGTTTAACAACTGAATTTCACGATATTTTTTGTTGAACTATTTTTGTCAGATATTACGGATTTTCTGGCCTTCTCAGTAATACCTTAGCTAGGTACATGTTTAATTCTTCTCTTGTCAGCTATTGCATGACTAAATGATTCATTTTATGGACTTTGGATGAACTCATTTTCTTGGATTCATGGGCGGGCTGCAGCAAGACAATGTATATCTTTCGATGATTCACGGTGGCCCAATGGTTATGGTGTCAGTTTGGGCCTTGGGCCATTTCTCATTATGTGGTGGTCTGTGACTCTGTGGTCAAGAGTGCACATATACATACTGTGGCTGCAAATAGCCATACTTTTTGTTTAATTATTCTCCCTAAGCTCATTTTGTTGTTCACACAAAGAAAATGGATTGATAATCCTTGATTCCTCTTGAAAGAAAACCAAAAGATTTTCTTTCTTTTGGCACCACACTACCTTTTCATGACTCAATTATTATAATCATCAAGTGTTGAAATATCTTCTAAGCAAAACAAAGTATTCATTATTCAATACAATGAAATTATCATGTTTGACATTGCTTACTTCATTTTGATCTTGATGTGTATGTGTGTATGTAAAAAAACAGTCTTGTTTTCTTGTTAAATAGTTCCACCAACAGACCAACTCCACTTGCTTATAGCAGTACTACTCATGCAAGTTGATGACTTTACACAAAACTCTAACTAGCTTTCTTATCTTTTAGGTGACCATGTGCTACAAATGTTGACCTAATTGTCTTCTGTAGTACCATATAAGTCTCTAACATGGTTTTTTAATAACATATGATTATCAACATTCCTATATCAATCAAACAATTGTTTCATTTTTGTTCTTGTGTGTCTTCCAAAAGTCATTTTTGGTGACTTATGTTGTGTTTGAAAGGATATTTATAAATGTACGGTTCGGTTCGATTGCGTAAAGCCACCTTATGCAACATGAAATATTAGTTTTATTGCTATCGTGACCCTACGCAATCAAACCCCGAAAAAGAAATCGGTTTTCATTTAAAGTCAAGAGCAAGGAATTTGGTTTTATACCTAGTTTTACAATTGATGCACTAAGTGACCTAACTATCAACCAATCTTCTACACAATGCAATGATCAAAACTAAACTTGTCAAACAAGTGTGAAAAAGTTTTTCATATCATGCTGTTGTGTGGTTTTTTCTTATCTGCTTTCAACAGAACATACCGACTGAAGTCTGAAACAATGATAAAAAGATTGCTTATCAAATGATAAAACACAGCTGTGGTAGCCTTTAATGATTAACAATGTTATCGAAACAAATTTCAATTTTAATTTCCAACCATCCATTTATAAATAATTAAGTGGTGTGTTTGACAACCATTTCGAAAAAGGCGGTAGTCTTTTGGCACAATTTAAAATCTTAATAACCCTATCGCACGCGTAGTAGTCCCTGTCAATCTGTAATTTATGGTTCAATGCACAAACCCAGAGACATCGTATATAGATAAGATCGAACAGTAGTACTACATTTGGAAAATGATGTAGTCCAATGAACAAAAATTTCCAGTTTTGGTTCATTTTAAAGTGACACGATTATGTTAAAACTCGATAAATGCCTTAAAATTAGTATCACTTAAATCGAACACTAGTACTGCATTTGGAAATTGATGTAGCCGGAATGAACAAATTTTCCGGCTACAGTTTATCTTAAAGTGACACGATTATGTCAGAACTCAATAAAAACGCGTTTAACATAATTGTGTCACTTTATTAGAATATATCTAAACCTAAAACTTTGGATACACCCTCTTTGTTTGTTTCACCTGCCTTTTATCTGCCATTTTTTCTGAGGCTAAGGCTTTCCCACTGACTTTGCAGCTTCTTTTCTTGACAATAACACATGAGCAATGTCGACAAGTTCTACAATAGTCAAATTTCACCTCGAGATAACACATGAATCAATCTATCTAATGGTTGAAGAAAGAGAATCTATAAGGTGACAGAAGATTCCAACGGCTAGTTTGTAAGAAAAATTGTAAAAAATTATGGCTATAGAGACCTATTGTTTGATCAAATTGTCTGTACTTTGATCTCTTTGTTTCTGTACTTTTCTAATTATTGAAGGAGATCCTAATTCTTTTCACCACTATTTAATGTTCATCAACAACATTATAATGCAACGGCTACTTAAATTATTGAGAATTTGTATAATGCACATTTGACACATCATATACATTTACATTGGAGAAAATTATTATCAATTTTTCCTAAGCGCGACAAAAATTAACTCAAACGTGCATTAGTTAGGATCGAACCTCAAAACTCTAGTATCTTCGCCCAAAAGTATTACCAACTGAGCTCAGCGGCAGTTACATTTGCGTGATGACTGCGGGTTCGAACAAATATGTATTTAGGAGAATCGGGTTTGCTATCCAGAAAGGACTTGACGCGCAGTTTTGTAGCGCGTTTATCTTCTACTTTTGTACTTTTGTGTAATTCGTTTAGCTTATCAATAAAATTTTATTTTTTTTTTAAAAAAAAAAACAAAAAAAAAAAACCTTAATTATTCCAAAATCCAAAATGTAGTTGTGGATCATCAAGAGCTCTTCATGGGACCCTTAAGAAACGGTCATATTTAAGAAAAGTGGGTCCATTAGATCTTTCATACCAAAAACACTTTACTATCCAATTTGTTACTCACAATTATAATCTTAATGGTTTCTTAAAGATGGTACATCAAAAACTGCAATCCTAGTAAACACAACAAAACTTTAATCACGTGGCCCCACAAACACCTCCTCGATATACTCAACACACTTTCTCTCTCTTCTTTCAAAACCTACCCACATTCCCCACTCTATCTACACCCACCTTCCCCCACTTTCTCTTTCTTTCATGTTCCTCTGTTTTTCTATATAAACCCACTTTATTCCTCTACTTCTCTCTGCATCTCTCTCTCTCTCACACACATCATGAATCATCTCAAACACATTACCTTCTTCTTTCTTCTCTCAATCTTCACTCACTCAGGTACTTTTTGTTCTGTTTTCCTCTGTTTTTGCCCTGTTTTACTCTGTTTTTGTTGTATACTTATATTCTAATTTTTGTTGTGTACTTTTATTCTCTCTTTTACACAAATGATCTCAAACACACTACTTTCTTCTTCTTTTTACTTCTCTCAATCTTCTCTCTCTGGTAGTTTTTGTTCTGTTTTGCTCTGTTTTACCCCTGTTTTTGGTGTATGCTAATATATGTTTTTGTTGTTAATCATCAAATATTTCCCCTGTTTTTGCTCTGTTTTACTCTGTTTTTGTTGTATTCTTGTAATCTAATTTATGTTTATATTTACATACACAGATGCAGGTTCAATAGGAGTAAACTATGGAAGAATAGCAAATAATTTACCAGCAGCAACTAAAGTAGTAGAACTACTTAAACAACAAGGAATTACTCAAATTAAGCTTTACGATACGGATTCTTCAGTTCTTAAAGCATTATCTAATTCAAACATTAGTGTTATTGTTGCATTACCAAATGAACTTCTTTCAAAGGTTTCTTCATCACAATTATTTGCAAATAATTGGATTCAAAACAATATCGTAGCTTATTATCCTTCAACTCAAATCCAAGCTATTGCTATCGGCAACGAAGTTTTTGTTGATCCAAATAACACCACAAACTTTCTTGTTCCTGCTATGAAAAACATTCATAATGCTTTGATTGATCATAAACTTGATTCTTCCATTAAACTTTCTTCACCTATAGCTTTAAGTTGTCTTCAATCTTCTTACCCTTCATCATCTGGTTCATTTAAAACTGAATTAATTGAACCTGTTATTAAACCTATGTTAGATTTCTTGAAACAAACTAGTTCATACCTTATGGTTAATGCTTATCCATTTTTTGCTTATGAATCTAATGCTAATGTAATATCATTAGATTATGCTTTGTTTAGAGATAATCCTGGTAATGTCGATTCGGGTAATGGTTTGAAATATGTGAGTTTATTGGATGCTCAATTAGATGCTGTTTATGCTGCAATGTCAGCATTGAAATATGATGATATTAAGCTTGTTGTTAGTGAAACCGGTTGGCCTTCCAAGGGTGACGAAAACGAAGTTGGTGCAGGTACTAATATCTTTACAAATTTTTACGATTTTTTTCATAATAATTGTATTTTTTTCGCGGTTGTTTTTGATTTATTTTTGCCCTTATATACATACTTGGTTGTGCATTTTAATTAGTCCAAAAATTTATTGAATCTTGTTTAGGTCAAGATAATGCTGCAGCATATAACGGGAACCTGGTGCGCAGAGTGCTTACTGGTAATGGTACCCCGTTAAGACCTAATGTTGGTCTCGAGGTTTATCTGTTTGCATTATTCAATGAAAATAGCAAAACTGGTCCTACATCTGAGAGAAATTATGGATTATTTTACCCTAATGAAGAGAAAGTATACAACATACCATTGAATCGGGCGAGTTTGGCTGGTTGGACTGGTGGGAAATCTCAGACAACGCCGGTTGTTAATGGTACCGATGATGGTGGAAGTGTATCAACAAGTGGATCAGGTCAAACTTGGTGTGTAGCAAATGGGAAATTAGGAGAGAAGAAATTGCAAGAAGCTTTAGATTATGCTTGTGGTGAAGGTGGTGTTGATTGTAATTCTATTCAACCAGGTGCTACATGTTATGATCCTAATACACTTGAAGCTCATGCTTCATTTGCTTTCAATGGATATTATCAAAAGAAAAACCGAATGACAGGCACTTGTGATTTTGGTGGTGCTGCTTATGTTGTCACTCAGCCACCTAGTAAGTATTTCTTATCACCCTAGACTTGTTATTACTATAACTTTCGCGCACTACAATTTCTACGCGTTTTAATCAAATAAGGTAGAACTTTTTCCGCAACTAGGTAAACAAAATTATAGGGGTTCATTCATTCATTTCACATTTTGTTTAAGACTAGTTGTTGGGTTGTTGCTCGTCGTTTTCATTTGCAGCTTCAGTTTTATGTGCTTTATTGAAAGAGTTATACTGTCTTGCAGAATTTGGGAAATGCCAGCTTGAAGCAGGAAATTGAAGACAAAATTTTTATGGTGGTGGTTAGAAAGAGTTGGGAGTGACTCTAATTATAGTTATTTCTTGTAGCTTTAGGGATTACGATATGATCGAGATCGATCTTTATATTTGTATTTATTTATTTTACAGATCAGTTCTAAGAGTAGTAGTAATTGGTAGTTGAGATTTTTCTTTCGCAATTTATTTGATCACTATGTAATTAAATTCAATATATCTATTTATATATCCTCATTTTAACAATCTTCTTTTCTAATTTTATGCTGTGTACTGACTACTGATTACCAAATCCAGAGATGTTTAAATTAGTTGGTACTTAGGTAGTTAGGTTAGCTATAACATAATTTTCCATGAAATGTGTTGAATAATTGCCACCAACTTTTGAGGTCCTAAATAAATACTGAAATTTTTCGGTTATATATTACATCGATCATTAGCGATCGGCTGAAGCCTAAGTACTGTAATTTATCCCTTAGTCATAATCATCTTTCATTTAGGTACATGTATTTCAAGAGGTTTAATATAGTTGGTGCTTATTTTAGCTATAATGTAACTTTCCATTAAAAATCTTAAAGACACACAAATGGGCTGTAACCTCAAGAGTCAAGACCATGTATTAGGGTGAGCTAAATGGCTACTATAAGCCATTGGTTGGATAATTTTCTACATTCCTATACCGAAAAATTTGACTTACCCCCCCACCCTAAGCGTCGTGCTTCGGTGGAGTGTTGCACTCTAGATGCTCTGACCCGAGTAGCATAGGGCACGTGGAATCTCGTGTGAATTAGCAAGGACCACCTTGCAAGGCTAAATACTCCTGGGTGACTGATAGCGAAGTAGTACCGTGAGGGAAGGGTGAAAAGAACCCCATCGGGGAGTGAAATAGAATATGAAACCGTAAGCTCCCAAGGACTCTGACCGTGCCTGTTGAAGAATGAGCCCCCCCACCCTCTAAGCCAAATCTTTACTAATTCTAAAGCGGCATGTAGTTAGCTACAGTAAAACCTAAGTTAGACCCAATCCTAAATTGACACGTAAGTACTTTAGCATATATGTTTTCGTTCGACTTCGGATTTTCTCTATTTTTCAACCAACAAAAAAGAAACAAATAGTAGGTCCAACAGTCCAACATTCTAACCCCATCTTTTTAAATAACACCCTAACTATACGTCCACATTCACATAGTTTAAAATAAACCCCTCTATTTGTTCAAATTTAGATTTTGTGTCCCCTTAGTGGCTTAGTCTGCTTTCATCCCTTTGTTTATCCAAATTTAGACGTTAGATAGGATGAAAGCAGACCAAGTTTGGACAAATGGGGGTTTGTTTAAAATGTGACCATAAAACGGGGGTGTTAAGTTAAAATTCCCCTTCCTTCATATGAGCAAACACAAGAACAAGTAAATATATATTGTAACATGAATTCTTCCTCACTAGCCATTACAGGGACTAGTTTCCCGCCACATTTAAATTCAAATACAAAAAAGAAACAACCACATTTTTGGAATCAAACCATTTCTTTATTACATAATTGCAAAAACATCAATCAAATATCTCAAATTCATGCTCAAGTAATTAAAAATGGGCATCAACAAAACCCCTTTTCGTTATTCGAGCTTCTTCGTGTTTGTTCAATTAATTGTTATATGGATTATGCTAATAAGGTTTTCGAACAAATCGAAAACCCAAATGTGTATCTCTACACTGCTCTTATTGATGGTTTTATTTTATCTGGTTTATATAATGATGGGGTTCGAGTTTATGCGCGAATGTTGAAGGAATTTATTCAATCTGATCCTTATGTGATAGCATTAGTATTAAAAGCTTGTGGATTACAATTGGCTTTAAGAGAAGGCAAACAAGTTCATACCCAGATTTTGAAGCTCAAACTTGGTTCCAATAGATCTATTAGAATGAAATTGATAGAATTATATGGAAAATGTGGGCAATTTGAAGATGCTCAGAAGGTATTCGATGAAATGCCTAAAGGAGATGTTGCTGCTTCAACTGTTATGATATGTTGTTTTCATAATCATGGTTTGATTAAGGATGCTTTTGCTGTTTTTGAACAAACTCCATTTAAAGATATGGTCTGTTGGACGGCAATGATTGACGGACTTGTTCGAAATGGGGAGATGAATAAGGCCTTGGAGTTGTTTAGGGAGATGCAGAGGAAAAGTGTGAGACCGAATGAAGTTACCATTGTCTGTGTTTTATCTGCTTGTTCTCAGTTAGGAGCTTTGGAGCTTGGAAGATGGGTTCACTCTTACGTAGGTAAGCATAAACTGAAGCTCAATCTTTTTTTGGGAAATGCTTTGATCTCCACGTACTCAAAATGTGGTAGTTTGGAAGAGGCGGAACGAGTATTTGACAAGATGAAAGACAGAGATGTAGTCACTTATAATTCAATGCTTGTAGGGCTTGCGATGCATGGAAAGAGCACTGAAGCTGTATGCTTGTTTGAAGATATGGTGAAGAGAGGATTGAGACCCTCAAATATTAGTTTTGTAGCTGTTCTGAATGCATGTAGTCATGGAGGTTTGGTGGATATGGGATTCAAAATATTCCAATCTATGACTAAGTTTTATGGAATTGAGCCACAGATTGAGCACTATGGATGTCTAGTTGATCTTCTTGGCCGTGTTGGTCGCCTTGAAGAGGCTTACAACTTCATTGAGAGAATGAGAATAAAACCAGATCATATCATGTGGGGATCTTTGCTAAGTGCTTGTAAGATTCATGGTAACCTGGAGCTAGGAGAAAAAGTGGCTAAAGCTTTAATCGATGTTGGGGTAGCAGATTCGGGAACTTATGTTCTTTTATCTAATATTTATGCTTTCTGGGGCAAATGGGAAGAGGC
The DNA here is from genome assembly GCA_020826895.1 of Aquilegia kansuensis. Classification (NCBI taxonomy): domain Eukaryota; kingdom Viridiplantae; phylum Streptophyta; class Magnoliopsida; order Ranunculales; family Ranunculaceae; genus Aquilegia; species Aquilegia kansuensis. The sequence continues at coordinate 43,849,958 of CM037004.1, read as the reverse complement.
AGTAAATATGAGAGAGGAGATGAAGAAGAGAGGAGTTCTGAAGGAACCTGGTTGTAGTTCAATCGAGCTGAAGAATGATGTCCACAAGTTCCTTGCAGGAGATGTTCGACATCCCGAAAGAGAGGAAATATATAGAGAGCTGCAAGAACTGAACCTTCTTTTAAGATCAGAAGGATACTCTCCTAATACTGAGGTGGTTTTACATGATATTGAGGAATCGGAGAAAGAAACGGCTGTAGCGGTTCATAGTGAAAGGCTTGCAATAAGCTATGGGCTGATTTCGACTGAACCAGGGACAACTATAAGAGTGGTGAAAAATTTGAGGATATGCAATGATTGCCACTCAATGATTAAACTTATTGCAAAGATAAAGAGAAGGAAAATTATAGTAAGAGATCGTAATCGCTTCCACCATTTTGAAAATCTATCTTGTTCTTGTGGGGATTACTGGTGATGGTGAAATGAATACATTTTGACGAAGAAAATATAATTTCATGTAATTATCTACAGTGACAACCAATCAAAAATTGACGCATAGGTAATTTTTTTACAGTAACCCTTCGTTGCTCATCGATTTCTACCAGAACATCCTATCATCTAATGATACTTGAAAAATACAAGATGATTAGGTACCTATTTTTCCATACGGAATGAGCTTGCCTGTGGATCGACATCATATCTAGTTTTGATCAATTCAGCACCCTGGTGAGATTGTGAGTGCATACCTACTTTTGCTTGTTGTTGAATCACCAATAGTGTTGCCTTTTCCCCATAACCAGATGTTATGAATATGTCCCCGATAGTCCCTAACTCTGAGCACTTGTTCCAATCTGTAAGGTCAATGATAAGTGGTAAATTTTCATCATGGCGTCTCCCGAGTATGATTAACTCATAATCATTTTCCATTGAAGTAATCACTTTTATTACCCCTACCCCTTTCTCAACTTCCTCCTCTATGTATCTTACTCGAATGTTACATGTAGTTTCAAGCTTAAATTCTTTAACCATAGCGTCATCAAGACTCCTCTCAGTAGAATCACTACCTTTTCCTTTACTATGGAGGAACCGGAAAACTGTCAGTTCAATGGCTGGATGTTCAGACATTCTTTTCGCATGAGCTAGTGCCTCACGGTCATCAGCACCTCCAAAGAAGACCACCGCAACACGATAATACACCCAATTTTCAAAAAGAAAGCTAGCACCATTCTGAAGCCCTCGGTCTATTAGGATGCCAACAGAGCATGGGGAGTTCTTAAGGACGTCACAGTTCACTGTCCTGATGTTGAAATTGTTGGAGCCAGTTGATAAATTCTTGTGGTAAGGGAGAAGAATGAGGGAAGTTCTTTTGTTGAACGCAAGCGAACACACATTATTATACATAGATGGGTAATTTGACACAACTGTATACGGGTTTACTGAAATGATCCCTTTATTGCTTTCTTCATAGTATTTGAACACATTGACAATGTGCTGGGAAACTGCAGCGACAGGAGGCAGATCTGTGTGCACTTTGTGAGAAATAATGAGTGGGGTCATACTATTGACAAGCTCCACAAAATGAATGATGCTCAAGTGGATGGGGTTCTCTTTGGTCGGATTGGTAGCCCGCAAAACATGGATCATGGAAGGTACGTTCTCTTCATCATACATACACCCTAGAACACGAAGTTCACTATTTGGTACAGTGTGTTGAATGGTTCTTTGGTTACGGGGGCTATATGTCATGGAGTTCTTGTACAAATATCTCATTAGGGGTGCTGAAGCACCTGTCAGTATTATCATTGAGACACACATTACGGTGAAGCAGTCTTCGTCAATCTTCTGCAAGTCATTATAGAACAATGTTATTAGAGTTATGAATAAACTTCTGCCAGAAGATAAATGGTTCTGAAATTAATTTTGTAGTACGTACATCATGGTCCTTCAAATATGAAAACACCACAATCTCAAGAAAGCCTTGTGCATTCACGGCGAGACCAAGTAAGGTAGCATCCTTGTAGGACATGTTGAAGATTATAGCTGGTAGAAATGCTCCCACAAATTTTCCCACGAAACTAACAAGAATAACCATAACGACGAGAAAAACGGTTGTTGATGGAACTGCAAACAAATTAGCCGTCGTGACCCCATGTATGGTGTAGAAAGTTGGCATGACGATCCATTTATTGAAAAAATTAAACTGTTGAACTAGGACTGATCCTAAAGGTGGCCCTGAAGGTATAATCAGCCCTGCAATAACAGGCGCAAAGAAGGCATGTACGCTTCCGATACTAGTTATAGGAATTGCCAGCAATACCAGCGCTATTACAAGATTCAAGAATTCCTGTTTTATCATTTGTCCTTTTGGTGTTTTCTTAATAATCCACCTTACTATTGGTCCAAATATAGCCACCATTACTCCCGCCGTCACTGCATAACTGACATGCATAGCAAATACTGCGCCCCCTGATTTGTAGTTTGCTTTTTGTTCATCCACCATCATATCCCCAACTATAATCGAACCGAGAAAGCCGCTAATCATTGAAGCGCAAAATGCTATATTGCTGACCTCCGTATTGAGGATATTGAGCTCAATAAGATAACTAGCAATGACAGGAAAAGAATTTATGGATTCGACCTTTCGAATTACATCAAGATAACTACTTAGCCTACCCGTTTCATCACCGATGTATTTCTTTATCATGTTGCCACAAGTGGAAGTAAATGCAAGTGGAACCAAAACTACTGAAATGCCAATAATCACTCCTTTTTTTCCTGGCTTAATAAACGTCTTCGGATCCAGCTGCACCGAAGTTAAGAACAATTGCATAATTGTTCCAATGTTGCCGTATATGTGCAACGGGAGGTAACTTCTAGCGGGGAATATACTTGGAAAATGGCTGATATGTCCTAACAAGGTAGGACCTAGTGCAATACCAGCCTATTAAATCAGAAATAGTATGCACAACGGTTAAAAATTAGACGTAAAAGCAATCAAAAAGTATGGTAGGCAATTTTTTTTTTTTTTTTTACTTCCCCAGAATATATGAACCAAAAATTCAAATAAGATAAAGGAGAGTTGATCAATGTAACTTACCATAAGCTGGGTAACCATGAGAGGGACTCCAAGAGGCAAGAAAAGAGTTGCCGTGATACATGCCATGAACATACCTAAAAAAGATTGCAGCAGGAGGATGGTATTGAAGTAATAGAGAGGACTAATATTACTTTTAAACAGACCTTTCGAAGATAGAGAAGTCACGCCTACGCAGTTCCATTCATCAGGCACCATGGTGCTGGGCATGTTGGCCATGGCCTGAATATCCGTACTAAGCAGCCTCTGCTGTTGTTGTTGTCGTCGTCGTCGTTGGCTATTGTAATTTGCATGAACAAGAAGATGAAAGAAAAAAAGAAAAACTAATTGCAAAGCTGTTATTTTTAAGTCTATGGTATATAGAGAAAATAAAACAAAAAATGGTTGGACTTGAACTAGAAGTCTAGAATAGAAATGACAATTGCAAAATGTTGTTAAGTCTGACATTTTTTATTAAACTAACCCAAACTGTTTTTGATAAATTCAACCTATATTAAGTTAATCTGACATTTTTTTTCTTCTCCAAAACAATATATACATTAAAAACAACCTGTTACTATTAATTTGTTGTGTTCTTGGTTTTGAATTACTGTACTCTCCTCACTTGGTTCTTAATTTATTATTAAAACGATAAATCGTTAAAATAATAATAAGTCATTTCTAAATTCCATAATTTTACACAAAACCTAATAATCATTTGAAAAAATAAGTTGAATACATAGTTGAGTGAAAATTATAATTTATGTATATACCCATCATCGAGCTATGCTACTCGGAATACCAAACCCCGACTTCACACTCAATTCATCCGACTTTGTATCTACTTACACGTCACTCAGCTCCATTCAAATCCTAATCCAACGAACTCGGAACACCAAACACCGACTTAACACTTATTTCATCCGACTTCGTATAAAACCACATTTCATCCACTTCTGTTTCAATCCTAATCTCATAGAACATCCGAGCACATCCGACTTGGGGCTACCTCACTTTGAACACCGAGTTCGATACATTCAAACTCCAAATCTTATTGCAGTTACAGATCTTTCTCATTGAATCCCCAAATATCCGCCCACTTTATGATTCGAACGTTGAGTCATTAAATACGATCCACACTCTAAGCCACCTATAAAAGGAACTACGTTTGGCTTGATTCTGGATCGCCCCTTCCAGATACGTAGGCAGCTATCGACGCTCAGATAGTTCAGCCACTTTCACCCACTCAAAACCTTCCTTCCTCCGATCATCTTCTCCAACTTTCCGGCATAAACTTCTACTACATTTACATTGGCGCCGACTGACTGTGAACGAATCATAACCTGACGAAGACCATGGCCGGAATCACACAAGAGCAATTTGAGACCTTCCAACGACAACTTACTGAACAACAGGAGCAGATCAACAAGTTGATGGCAGAAAACGCTCAACTGAAAAGCTCTACCACCCCTCCGGCAGCTGGCCAAGCAACTGATGAGATCAACACCAACAACCCTATTGTCATACCAACTTCCAGCAACACCACCGCCCCCACCATGGCTGAAATGCAAGAAACCCACAACCGCCTCCTACAACTTTCAGCCCAGTTTCATAAGAACAACCAGGAGTCAGGTAAGGCCAATACTGCTCAAAAGGTAGCCAACACTACCTTAGAAAAATATAGGACTGAACCCTTACACGATGACCTCCTTCACCAGGAACCACCCCCACACTTCATTCCCCCTAAGTTCACAACCTATGATGGAAGTGGTGACCCTATGGACCATGTCCTACAGTTTAAAACCAGCATGGCATTATGGCCCAAGTACAAAGACATCTTCTGCAGACTATTTTCTGCCTCACTCCGGGGTAGTGCAATCGACTGGTACCACCGACTCCCAGAACATTCAATTACCTCGTACGACCAGCTCGAGGCACTCTTTGTCACCCAATATATCCACAATAAGCGGCGAAAAACTGATGTAGCCGCCTTATTCCGACCCAAACAGGATGATACTGAAACAACTAAAAAGTTCATGGCTCGCTTTAAGAAGGAGTACCTCAAGGCAGATAGCCCAGATGAGAACGCATGCCTGTTAGCGTTCATCTCGGCCGTTCACACCGAAACCGCCTTGGGAAAAAACATCATCCTCGACGCACCACAGACACTGGAGGACCTGTATGTCCGTGCTGATAAATACATCAAGCTCGAAAAGGCACTGGCAAAAACAAGAGAACGTGTCTCTGCCGTACAGACGGTCAAGACCAAAAATCCTGAGCCGAAAACAACAAAAGATAACCCCCGAGCAAAGCAATCAAACAGCTCGGTGAAGCACAAGTTTCCTAACCCGTTCAAATGTTCATATACACAACTATATGAACTAATCAAAGAAGAAGATTACTTCAAGCCAATAATTCATGAGCTTGAACCCATCGAGGGAAACCCGTTCTGCAAGTTACACAATTGCCGACATCATGCAACTGAGGATTGTCGGTATCTCCGAACTTATTGCCACAAGCTCAGGATGGATGGTCACCTGAACGATTTCTTGGCAGAGGAGTCCGGGGACCTCCGCCAAAAGATTAATGACAAGCGCAAGAGAACAGACAACGCCTCCAAGGCAAAAGGAACCATAAATATGATTATGGATACTCGTCCACCTGAATGGACATCCCGAGCCAAACGACAGAAGGTGAATCACATTCACCACATATTTCAGCTCACTCATCAAGCAGTAGTAACAAAGCAGGTACAAGGAAAGAATGCACTGATATTTTCTGACTACGACTTGAAGAAGGTGTGCTTGCCACACAATGATGCATTAGTTGTCCATATCCGAATCGGTGGGTGGACCACTAAGAGGGTGTTGATAGACCCAGGGAGTTCTTGTGACGTATTGTTTAACAAGGCCTTCGCTCAAATGCTCATGCCTGACTCGGTCTTGCAAACCCCCAATGTCACACTCTTTGCTTTCAACTCGACAGAGACAACGGCTAAGGGCCAGCTTACCCTCCCTGTCGCTACAGGAGAGAATGAGGATGAGGTTACAGTTGAATGCCTCTTTTATGTCCTCGATGTTCCGACACAGTTCAATGCTATACTGGGTCGGAAATGGATTCACAAGATGGGAGCTGTTCCGTCTACATACCACCAGGTCATCAAATTCCTTGGACCTAATGGTATAATGGAACTCCGGGGTGACCAAATTGAGGCACATGGCTGCCACGCCATTCCCGAGGTCATACCCCTCCCCAACAAGGAAGCAACAAAGGTGACAGTCGTTAGCTCTGACAGGCTCACTGTCAACCAGATATCTGAAGCCACTGATGGCATGGCCACTACTGAGCCGACCCCTGAAGCCCCTGACGGCAAGGTCGGCACTGAGCCAAATTTTGAAGCCCCTGACGGCATGGCCACTACGAAGCCGACCTATAAAGCCCCTGACGGCAAGGTCGGCACTGAGCCAAATTTTGAAGCCCCTGACGGCATGGTCACTACTGAGCCGACCTCTAAAGCCCCTGACGGCAAGGTCGGTACTGAGCCAAACTCTGAAGCCCCTGACGGCAAGGCCATTTCTGAGCCAACCATTGATGCCCCTGAAGGCAAGCTTGTAACCGACTCCCCAATCATCGAGAAGGGTGAGCCAGTCAACATAGGCACTGAAGCCGAACCTAGAGTTGTATACGTAGGAGCTAATTTAGACCCTATTGTAAAAGAGTAACTCATTGTAACTTTGAAAATGAATAAGAATATTTTTGCTTGGTCGTATATTGACATGCCCGGAATAGATGTTAATATTGCATGCCATAAACTTCACGTAGATCCAACGAAAAAACCAGTAAAACAAAAGGCACGGAAATTGGCCCCCCACTTAGCTAAGGCGGTCAATACCGAGGTCCAGAAACTAATTGATGCTCAATTCATACGAGAAGTCAAATATCCCGACTGGCTCTCGAACATAGTAGCCGTCGTGAAGCCTAATGGCAAAATTAGAGTATGCATAGACTTCACAGACCTAAATAAGGCATGCCCAAAGGATAGCTTTCCACTACCACGAATAGACCAGCTAGTGGATGCTACCGCTGGCCACGAGCTCCTCTCAATGATGGACGGCTACTCGGGGTATAACCAAATTAAGCTCGCAGAAGAAGACCAGGAAAAAACAGCGTTCATCACGGAAAGAGGCACCTATTGCTATACGGTCATGCCCTTTGGGCTACGTAATGTCGGGGCTACATATCAACGACTCGCGACACGAATGTTCGAGGATATGATAGGTGACACCATGGAGGTATACGTAGATGATATGATAGTTAAAAGTAAACTCAAATCATCTCACATATCCGACTTGGAAAAGACCTTCAAAAGGTTACACGACTTCAACATGAAGCTAAACCCACAAAAATGCCTATTTGGCGTAGCATCAGGCAAGTTTTGGGTTATCTAATCACGCAACGAGGAATAGAAGCTAACCCCGAAAAAATCAGGGCAATATTGGACATGCCGAGTCCGTCAACGAAGAAGCAAGTCCAAAAGTTAAACGGAATGCTAGCCGCACTAAACAGGTTCATTGCTCGTGCATCCGACAAGCAAAGACCATTGTTACAGCTACTCAAGAAGGGTTCTAAATATGAGTGGACGACGGACTGCCAGCAGGCATTCGACGAACTGAAGCTTTACTTGGCAACCCCACCAGTCATAACAGTACCCCAACCAGGGGACGTACTCGGATTGTACCTCGGCAGCTCTGAGCATGCAATCAGCGCTGTCCTCTTCAGAGATGAGCGAGGTAACGAACGACCTATTTATTTTATTAGTAAAACTTTGCTACAATCCGAACTCAGGTACTCTAACCTCGAAAAAGTAGGTTTGGCCTTATTATTCGCCTCCAGGAAGTTGAAACCATACTTTCAGTCGCACAAGATTAGAGTGATAACTGATGCCCCATTGAGGCAAGTATTGGAAAATAGGAACAAATCAAGTCGAATGGCCAAATGGGCCCAGGAGCTAGGGGATCACGAACTCATTTTTACGCCCCGAAATAGCAAGAAAGGCCAGGTCGTTGCCGACCTGCTTGTTGACTATCCAATCGAAGACATCACCTGGATACCCGAGGAAGAACCGAGGGACGATTTACCACAAGGAGAACCCAGAGAACCCATGTGGAAGTTATATGTTGACGGATCCAAAAACAATAACGGAGTCGGGATAGGTATAACACTCATATCTCCCGAGAAGGTAGTAATCGAGAAGTCAATACGGCTGAACTTCACCTCTTCAAATAACGATGCGGAATACGAGGCCCTGGTAATGGGCTTACGTATAGCAAGAGATATTAGCTTGCGAAAAATCAAGATTTACAGTGACTCCCAATTAGTGGTAAGTCAATTACTTGGGGATTATGAAACAAGGGAAGAAACCCTTAAGTTATATCTTCAATACACGAAGAGCTTGCTAAGCAGTTTTGACAAATGGGAAATCCAACATATTCCCCGCGATGATAACCGTCACGCGGATAGTCTCGCCTACCTGGCATCCCAAGTCGACACGGAAACAGCTAGGGAAATACAGGTCGAAATACGAAATACTCCAGCATACGAAGATAAATCCCATCATGTCAATACAATCTCAGACTTCATTGATATATCCGAGCAAGAAATCCAAGACTCCTGGATGGGTCCAATAATGAACTATATCAAGGGGATCTATCCAGACGACGAGTCGGAAATTAAAAAATTGGAACGAAAAACCAAGAGTTATTTGATCCTAGATGGAAGGCTGTACAGAAAATCTGTCCGAGGACCTTACCTCAGATGCTTACCACCTAGACAAGCCCAGATGATCCTAGCAGAAATCCACTAAGGAGAGTGTGGAAACCACGCTGGGGCTCGTTCCCTAGCACAGAAAGCAAGAAATCAAGGATACTTCTGGCCCTACATGCAGGCCGACTCGGAAATCTTTGTGCAACACTGCGACAAATGCCAACGATTCTCACCTCTACAAAATCAACCCCCAAGAGACCTCAAGACAATATCTAGTCCATGGCCATTTGCCATGTGGGGGCTCGATATTGTAGGGCCACTTTCGAGGGACAGGAGTAAAAAGCGATATCTTTTAGTTGCCACCGATTACTTTACTAAGTGGGTAGAGGCAATTCCACTTCGAAAAATTAGACAACAGGAAGTCAAGAATTTCATTTGGAAGTACATAATCACCCGATTTGGCCTGCCACATACGTTAGTTACTGATAATGGCCAACAATTTTGTGGAAACACGATTAAGGAGTTTTACTCGGATTGGCGGATCAACCACGCGCTATCTACACCACGATACGCGCAAAGTAATGGCCAAGCTGAAGCCACTAACAAGACCATAATGAACACACTCAAGAAAAAGTTGGAAGCAGAAAAAGATAAGTGGATACAGGAGCTAGATAGAGTCCTATGGGCCTACAGAACAACTCCACGCACCTCGACAGGCGTTTCACCATTCGCACTATGCTACGGTACTGAAGCCGTCATACCCACCGAGTTGACATACTTAACGACTAGGTCGGAATTGGTAGAATCAGAGGAAAATGAGAACCTCCTAGCGCATGAGATAGACATGTTGGAAGAAAGGCGAGATAGAGCTATCATACAAACAGCTCGTTACCAGCAAATATTAAGAAGGAGCTATAATCAGAGAGTAAGGCCAAGGAATTTCCGACTAGGAGACTTGGTCCTAAGACAAACTTTCCAGAACACCAAGGTTGCAGGTGATGGAAAATTTAACCCCAACTGGGAAGGACCCTATATTATTCAATCCGACTTGGGTAATGGAGCGTACAGATTGATTGATCATGAAGGAAACCGAGTCGACAGACCATGGAATGGAAAATATCTTAAGGCATACATTCCATAAAATACAACTTTCAAGATAAGGCATTCATACTTAGAATATTTAAGGCATACAATTGGATACATACATGAATAAAAAAGTTTCTTTCCAAACAAAGTGTATATTCAAACCATTCATATTCGAAGGACCGACCCGAGTCGAAATTATCCCTCTTTAGTTTTATACAGCCAGGTGTTCAAAAAACAAAAATCTCACAACTCTCAAGCAAAAGAAAAGCTATGCAGTGGCTTCATGGTCCATAGCCTCAGCTCCTTCACCTTCCTGTAACCCGACTTCATCAACTGTCGCATCAGCCTCAGCCACATCATCGCCACCCTCAAGCTCACTAGCCAGGCCCGCGACTGTCTCCCTCTCCACTTGTTGGTCTGATTCGAACTGGGCTTGGGCTTCAGCATTGACTTGTTCATTATCGGCCAAGGGATCAAAGTCGGGGATGACTTCCTTAAGCTTCAGCTCACGACAAATTCCTCGTCGCTGCCAATAATAAGCCATCTTCTGCCAACCAGTTATGCTCTCCACCGACCTGGCATTGTCAGCCTCATACCTTTCATTCGTGGCTTTGAGCTCGGTATCCAGTTCAACATTCCTCTTGTTCACCTCCAAAACTTCATTATTTAGAGCCCTCACCTTCTTCACCTCCTGCTCTAGCTGATCGCGCAGCTTCTTCACCTCGGTGCGCTCGGCAGCAAGTGCCTCTTTAGCCTTCCTTGCCTCCCGCTCCTTCTCATTGGCTCTCTCGAGCAGAGCCATCCACTTGCAGTGGATTACGTTCATCTGAAACAAAGAATCACTCGAGATTAGTCAATGCAGACATTGGAAAAAAAAAAAAAAAAAAAAAGAACAAACAAGTAGAATTTACCTTATACATGGACGAGCTCAGATCTCTCAAGTCGTCCATAATTGAACGCCCACACACCCGAGCGCCATCAGCGTCCAAAGCCATGTGTTCCATCAGCGTGATGCACATGTCCTCATTCTCCCAAGCAGCATCACCAGACCTCACGTAAGTATCCTTATAAGGGAAGATAGGAGCGAAATGGCCATCGGCAGGTCCAGTCGGAGGAACATCATCATCTTGTTGAACGGCCTTGCCTTTCTTCTGCTTCTCCTGCTGGACTCGGGCTCGTCGGGCCTCCCTTTCCTTCCCAGCTCTCTCAGCATCATTCAGAATTGTTATGCCAGGAGCAGCGACGGTCACAGCAGCCGACTTTGAGCTTTTCCTCTTCTTCGAGGACTCAAGCTCAATCTCTCCCCTACCGAATTGGCTACCAGGAGGACCAGGAATAGGTTTCGGGGCCATAGATGGACCACCGATTGGCAGAGCGGCTCGGACAACTATTGGTGGATCACCTGGACGAGGAACGGCAACCGAGGCAACCGCAGTCGCTGAAGGCAACTCTTTCTTTTTTCGGGCACGCGGGGGCTTCGAAGACGAAGGCTCACCTTGGACCACACCGGCACCCCTCTTGGGACGAGGATCTCTAAACAGGTGCTCGAGATGAGGGAGTAATTGACGTTTGCGGGCCCAGCTCTCCTCTGCGAACTCGATAATATTACCAGGAAGGAGACGACCGTCAATCTTCTGGTTATAATCCCGAGTACAATCTAAAGTACCTAGCACAAAACAAGTCATTAACAAGGGAAAAGCAAGAAAACAAGGCACATACAGATTGTAAAGCAACGACCTAAGTACCTATGCGGGGAATGCGCAAATGATTCAAGTAAGCACTAGGTTTGATGAACGAGCCTCTAATCCTATAGCAGGCCGACTTCTTCCAATTGTCATTGGAAGTTGGTGCATTGTAAAGGTCCTGGGGACCGTGCTCAGCCCTCCTATTAAGAGAAAAGGAAAAATCACCGGACCGACCCTCCACACAGGTGAAGTAAGCTACGACATCAGCCTTGCATATGTCGTACCCGAGCTTGTTCAACTCCTCAAATATTAGCATCACACGCCAGAAGCTGATGTTCATCATTATAGGGGCTTTATCATAATGATTGAGGACATCACATACAAACTTGGAGAAGGGAAGTCGCATCCCAGCTCTTAATTGACCCTCACAGATCAGAGTCGAGGTGTCATCCCCACCTAGATCGAACAACCTGCTATCCACCCTATACATCTCGAGATCGGGGATCCTGATGTCATAAGCAGCCCTAACTTTGGGGAAGGCCTTCCGAGCCCGTTCAACCTCTATGGCATGTCGGCTAACTGCCTCATCACATCGGTCTACACTCTCGGCACGGCTAATGCTAGCCTCCGACTCACTACAATTCTCACTAATTCTCTCATCCCCGCCACTCATCTTCAAACTACTAACTTTAGCAAGATTGCAAAGGCAACAATGGCGGAAAGCGTAAAACAAAGCAGAAAAACAGCAAAAAGCAACCAACAGGAATGCAAGGACAGATGCAAACTAAACAAATAAGTTCAGGCAACAAACTCCGCCAACTTAGGAAGAAGAAAGGCGGTTAACAATCTAGCAAAACCAAATGGATAGCTATTTGCAGAAGAGAAAAAAAAGTAAACGCAAAGGAAGAAGAAGAAGAGAAACTTACCTTCGAAACGATGAAAGACAGCCTTAAAAACGCTTGCGTGAACCCTTGGTCTTTCAGCAGTTACAGGCAAAGGATTATATAAAAAATCGTACAATATCGCAACCGTTCATCTATTCTAAATCTAACGGACAGATCTCAACAGCTAAGATCTAACCGTTCGACCCTCTGAGTATCCCCCCAAAACGCGTTCAATATTTCAAACTCAAAACATTAAATACCCGCCACGTGTACAGCCAACACACGTATCTCAAGAACCAATCATACCCTATGCCTCGAAACTACAAGCTAGCAATCAAAGCAGCACACAATGGAATCTTTGCCCTTTTGATTTCCGTAAACCATGTCTTCACATCCGACTTCATTTTTCATTTAGCCTAAAGACAACAGTCTGCCTTCAGACCAAATGAAAAGGGGCTATGTATATACCCATCATCGAGCTATGCTACTCGGAATACCAAACCCCGACTTCACACTCAATTCATCCGACTTTGTATCTACTTACACGTCACTCAGCTCCATTCAAATCCTAATCCAACGAACTCGGAACACCAAACACCGACTTAACACTTATTTCATCCGACTTCGTATAAAACCACATTTCATCCACTTCTGTTTCAATCCTAATCTCATAGAACATCCGAGCACATCCGACTTGGGGCTACCTCACTTTGAACACCGAGTTCGATACATTCAAACTCCAAATCTTATTGCAGTTACAGATCTTTCTCATTGAATCCCCAAATATCCGCCCACTTTATGATTCGAACGTTGAGTCATTAAATACGATCCACACTCTAAGCCACCTATAAAAGGAACTACGTTTGGCTTGATTCTGGATCGCCCCTTCCAGATACGTAGGCAGCTATCGACGCTCAGATAGTTCAGCCACTTTCACCCACTCAAAACCTTCCTTCCTCCGATCATCTTCTCCAACTTTCCGGCATAAACTTCTACTACATTTACAATTTATAATAACTTTAATTTTAATGTATTGTCATTAAAATGAGTAAAATTAGGTGTAGCGCGCAAGAAATAAACACAATGGCCCGAAGGTTATGTATTTTTGCCATTTATTTTGATATCAAGCAGTGGTTGCAGGTTGGCCACATTCGAACTAATGCTAAAAACTATCTATCTCATTGGTGAGATATGAATGTTTTTGTTTTTATGCCAAGATAAATTGTTATATATATTAATAAAATAATTAGATGTTTTTTTTAATGATAAAATTATATATTTTATTGATAAATTCAAAGAATTACACAAAAGTGGAGGACAAGCGCGCTCGGAAGTCCTTTCTGAACAGCAAAACCAATCCTTATAAAAACATATATATTCATTTGAACCAGCAGTCATTGCATTGCTTTACTCTTTGTACCCTCCTAAGGAGCTCAACCGTTTCTGATGCTAGAAACCCGAACGTGTCGAAAGCAAAAGTAAACGAGATGAAATCATATATTTTATTGATAAGCTCAAAGAATTACACAAAAGTGGAGGACAAACGCACTACAAATTGCGCCTCAAGTCCTTTCTGAATAGCAAAATCAATCCTTCTAAAAACATATTCATTTGAACCAACAATCATGACATTGCTATCCATTACTCTCTGTACCTCCTAAGAAGCTCAACCACTTCTTATTCTAGAAACCCAAACGTGTCGAAAGCAAACGAGATGAAACCATGCTAGTTTGCCTTGTACGCTCCACTGTCTTCTTCTTCTCTTTTGTTGCTGTTGCACTACTAGTAATTGCATGACCCTACCTCAAAGACTCCATTCCCAAACCCTACCATCAACGATGCCCATGTAATGTCAACACAACCGTGTCTGCCGTCAGACCAATAGTAAACCAAAATATCTGTTGGACACAATGTTGATCTACCTTCCTTAGGATCTACCTTCCAATTTCACCTACACCCCTACCCACAAAAAAACATCGCACAAAATATCATGCACACGATCATGTCTGTATTTGAAACCCGAGTAATGTTTGCAGTGAGCTACGTGATCTCTGTAAGCATCAAGTCTACTCTTCTTACACATACGACAAAGTTCGCCATCTGTTTATAGTGGAATAGTTAGACGATAGCGGAGGAGGATGGCTCTGTATTCGATCCACTGGTGTCATACGTTGCCCCAGACCTTCCATAGAAATAACAAGGAGGAAGTCCTTTGCATGCTCTGACTGCACACATTATTCAAGTACTGCCTTCTGTCGAGTTGACAACTCAACTCAAACTGGCGAGAAATTTTTATTTATTTAATTTTTTTTTTTAGTTTTTTTTACGAGATCAGTAATTCAGTAATGTGGGTGGAATTCGACCACAATCTCTAATATTATCACTCAGAGGGTTTACCATTAATAAATGTTCTTAGTATGGTCATCAAAAAGGTTTCTCTATTAAACCAAGAGTGGGTAGAGAAGAAAGCTGTCCCTATTAAAGCAACCTTTGTTAGTTTCCTCATTATGTGTTCTCCAAGAACTTATTCTTTGCACGATATTAAATACTATCAACTTTATTATGTGCAGGCTATACTACCTTTCATTTTATATTAAATGACACATATTTGTTTATGAGTTAATTAATTTTTTATTTTTATTTATTTATTTATTTTTTTTAATTTTTGTCGTCAACCAGAGTCGACAATCAATGTAGCCAGATTGATGTGGATGCATGCTGATGCAGCCTGTCCACCTTATGGTAAAAACTTGCTACTCCATGACCTTCTCTTCTCATCTTTCTGCCCTCTCTCGGTTAATTCTTTTCTCCGCGAAATTATTTTTTTCCTCGTTGTATTAATTAGGCTAGGGGATCTTGGATTTCACATAATGTTATGAATGAAATGGATGCATGAATCTATCTATCTATTTATTCTTCTATTATAAAGCTGAACTTAATTCAGGACAAATCATGTTAGCTAAGAATCGAGCTTTTAATTTATTTTGCTAAAAACAGACTAAAACACCTTTATAATAGTTTTATAAATATAAAAATATAATTTTAATAGTTTTTTAAATTTATACGGAGTAGGAATCCTAATTCATTAGAAATTCTATAAACAAACTATGAAAATATATATTTAAATATATATATATATATATATATGTATGTATTTCGTAGGATTGGTTTTACCATTAAAAAAAGGTTTGCAGTGCAGTTTGTAGCGCGTTTGTCCTCTAATTTTGTGTAATTCTTCCTTTATCAATAAAATTTAATTTAAAAATAAATTACTTGATCGTATCGGTACTCACCTTGGTATCGATACTCACCTTGGTATCGATACTCACCTTTCTATTGTTGCACCTTCTTTAGATGAGATATCACTTGATCGTATTTTCTGTAGACCTTTTCGCACAGTGAAAAGTATTCCACGTCCTTGTCGATTAGCATTTTCCTACGCACTGAAGTCAGTTTTGTATGAGGTTACTGCAGACCCCATGTCGACAGGGCCATGGGTTAGATTGCTCCTACTTCCCTATTGTACATTGCAAGTGTTTCATCCGCAGAATCGCCAAGAGCGTCGATCTGGCACTCGGAAATATCTCCAGCAGAATCAGATTTTGCAGACTCTCTCTATTTGGAACGAGCCTGGGGGTATATTTCTTCTGATTGAGAGGGTCACGCACACAGAGCCTCTGCTGGAACGATCATCTCGACAGTCCCAAAACAAGAATGTACGACAGTGTTTGCAAAAGGTTGCAGACGGGCACTTCGCAGCAGCCGTGGAGGTGTTGGCATCATCAGGGGTTGCCCCGAACACTCCAGAGACGCAGCGGGCTTTAGAGGATAAACACCTGAAGCATCCACCACCTTCTGTCCCCGATATTCCTTTACTTGAGTCACCTCTGTCAGTTGAGAGGGATGAGATATTATCATGCATCAGGTCCTTCCCCAAAGGGACGTCTTGTGGGCGAGATGGTCTCCGGGCCCAACATCTATTGGATGCTATGAGTGGGGCTGCATCCGCTGTAGCCACAGATCTTATGGAGGCCTTGACACCGGTTATGAACTTATGGCTACAAGGTCGATGCCCACGGGTCTTGGCAAAATTCATAGCTAGTGCGCCGCTCACCCCACTTTTTAAGCCAGGTAATGGCATTCGCCCAATAGCTATGGGTATGGTTTGGCGTCGCCTGGTGTCTAAGATTGCCATGAGAGGAGTTTCTAAGGATATTGTCCCATACCTAGAGGATTTTCAGTTTGGGGTTGGTGTGCCTGGTGGAGCAAAGGCAATTTTGCATGCTGTTAATCGGTTGGTTTATTTCAACAAAGATGACACATCGCTTTCCATGCTGCTTGTGGACTTTCAGAATGCCTTCAACCTTGTTGATCGATCTGCTATGTTACAGGAGGTACGCAGTCATTGTCCATCTATTGCTCTATGGGTCGAATACCTCTATTGCCAACCTGCTCGATTGTACCTAGGGTCTACTCATATTTGGTCAGCAACTGGGATACAGCAGGGGGATCCTTTGGGGCCTCTTCTCTTTGCTTTGGTCTTGCATCCATTGATACACCGCATTCAGTCAGAATGTCACTTGGAGTTGCAGGCATGGTACTTAGATGATGGTACTCTGATTGGTAGTACAGAACATGTGACCAGAGCTATTCGTATCATTCAGGAAAGATGACCATCTCTTGGGCTCGTGTTTAATGTGTCTAAGACAGAATTGTTCTGGCCTTCTGTTGATCCTGACTGCTCCTATCCAGATATCTTTCCGGTTGGTATATCATGTCCTCAGCGAGGGGTTAAGTTGCTTGGAGGGGCTGTAAGTATTGATGCATCATTTATTGTGGGTAATGTTCGTCAACGAGTGGATACGACACTTCAACTTATGGACTTATTACCACAGCTAAAGGATCCGCAATGTGAGTTGGCACTTTTACGTTCTTGTATGGGATTATCTAAACTCACCTTTGCTCTCCGTACTTGCCCCCCTGATTATGTTCAGGAAACAGTTGAATGGTTTGACCACAAGCTTCGTGCAGCCCTTCAAAATATTTTGGTTTCTGATGGACCTGGTTTTGGCGATCTACAGTGGCGTATGGCAACCCTCCCATTACGTATGGGTGGACTTGGTATCTATTGTGCTACTGATGTTATGAAGTTTGCTTTCGTAGCTTCACGTACGCAAACCAAGGATCTCCAGGACCACATTCTTCGAGGTTGTGACACTCCACCTATGGGTAATGTTTTCGATACTGCCATTGCTAGTTTACATCTTTCTATACCTGATTTTGATCTCAGTAATCTTGCTCTAACTGCTACCGTCCCCTTCAGACCCCAACATGTCTTGGCGGAAGCATACTACAATAAGATTAGTTCTGGTCTTGAGAGGGAATTTGAGTTGTCAGCTAGACAAAAAGCCGTGATTGGATGTGTGCAGTCAGAACATGCCAAAGATTTTCTCCTTGCTATCCCGATGGAAGGGCTTGGACAACGCATGACGCCTGTAGAATATCGTGCCATTCTTCGTTATTGATTGATGATCCCTCTATATTCAGATGGTGAGCTTTGTCCAGTGTGCAAGAAGAGTAAACTTGATGCTTTCGGGGACCATGCGGCCCATTGTAAGCATTACCCCGGCTTCAAGTACATGCATGACCACGTTAGAGATATCTTGTGTGATGTGTTCTGGCGGGCTGGCGTACAGGTTAAGAAGGAGGCTCCTGTTAACTTTCTTACTGATCCTAAGGAAGGAAGATCGACATTACGTCCTGCTGATATTCTGGTCTACAACTGGTTTGAAGGTAAACATGCGTGTGTTGATGTTACAGGGGCGTCTCCGATGGTTGGGCTGAGTGGTGGGATTTTTGAGGTGGGGCTAGCAGCTAGCAATGCAGCAGCGACAAAAGTGGAGAAACATGACGGAGCAGTTGAGCTCCTCAGGAGAGTGCAGAAGATAATGGATAGCAACGTGATGACTGCAGGTTCGAACGAATATGTATTTAGGAGAATCGGGTTTGCTATCCAGAAAGGACTTGCCGCGCAGTTTGTAGCGCGTTTGTCCTCTACTTTTGTGTAATTCGTTGAGCTTATCAATAAAATTTAAAAAAATAAAAGAAATTGTTGTCAAAAAAAAAAAAAAAAAAAAAATCTAAAGGTATCATAATTCATTAGAAATTTTATAAATAAAACTACCGAATATTACACAAATATTATGATTTAATTTAATATTTAAAATAATACAAATATTTGGATTAATTCATATTTAACCAATGCATAACATGGGCTCATATACTTGTGTTTTTATAAAGTTCAATCAAATACCATACCAAACTTGTACTTAAAAGGTAAGAATAGTGGGAAAAACTTCTTACGAAAGAACAACAAAAAAGAACAACTTGGTTTTTGTTTATATATTACAACGAAAAAATGGTTAATTGGTCAAATCTTGAGATAATTGATTGAAAAACATATTCCAATTATATTCCAATTTTTTTTTTTTTTGGTAAATATGCATTTTGTTGTATTAAATCAAAGAATGCTGGTTACAAGGTGATGAGAGGTTATAATTCTTCTTATTCAAAGCCATTCACTCTAACCTGAACACATTTCCAGGTTGTTCCCAACTAAACAACCAGGGTGGTCTACCCTCATAGGTGACACTCGATTTTCTAATACATAACCAAAATTTGTTGTCGTATCAGCAGCAAAGTTAACCTCTCTGAAAGTGTGACTGATAAACCAGTTCTTTAGTTGTTCCTTTGTTCTTCTTCTTCTTCCCCAAAGTTGCCATGGGACTTCTCCAGACTTGAAGGCGTCAACTGCAGCTTTATAGTCTGATTCGATCCATATTTTCTTCCAGTCTTTTGCAATAGCTAACTCCATACTATCCATGATTGCCTCACATACTACCCAAAAACTCAATCAATTATATCACCAAAAATTAAAATGACAACATCCAAAAAAATTATATCTTACAAAAAAATTCTCATAATTTGTACGTTCACAAATTTCTTCAATCAATTCAAGGATTCAACCCTTAATATACAAAGTTGAGAGAATGTGCATCTTAACAAATTAAAGAATATGTAGTGGGAGCTTAAGCCAATTGATAGCTAAGAAAACTTGGACAGATATTTTTACATAAGAGAACCTATATAAATTAAGTTTCCATAATTATTATTGCATTTTCAGGAGATTTTGTAGGATCATCTTATAGTATATTTGGGAAGAATTTAGTTATAACTAGGAAGGAACAAAATTCTCAAATAAACATATCAATATCAGAGATATAGGGTTCCTGGCATGGACTATTTTTTAAAGCTAAATGGCATGCCGTTTTGGCATGCCTTTTGCCCTCCCTTTGCATACAAGGCCCATTTTTCTTGTGTACCGTATATACAAAGGTTGGTTGCACTATATAATTTTGTTTAAATATAATCACACTAAATTAACAATAATAGAATATATTAAATTCTTTTAGATTTTTATTAGAAGATATTCAAATAAGAAAAAAAAACACATGTTTATTTAAAGTCTAAGTTTAAAAGTACCTTCTACTAAGAGCTTACGGCATCAATTGGACAAATTACTAAATCAACTACATTCTTGGATAATTTCATCATTTGTACTAAAAATCTAGGTTTTGGACTTTGATACGGATTGGGATTAGTTTGTGTACTTCATATCTAACTCAAATTTGGGTAGGTAAATCATATTTTTTAGAAATTTTGTCTTTTAAATATAAAATTGTATATACATATATATCTAAAATAAAATATTAACTAATTATTAAGAACCACGAAAAAGGCATGCCAAATCCCCATTTTGGATGTGCCAGGAACCCTACAGAGATACTTACGGATATTTTTTACTGCACAAAATCAGAAGTAGTTCTTGTTAATAGCTAATAATTAGGATAGAATCATTTTCTATCTAATCATATATAAATAATTCATTTTTTCGACCAACTTTAGGAGGTCTTTTATACTTTCGGTGGCAAAAAAATAATGTTCGTCCGTCCACTTTCACAAAAAAAAAAAAAAAATCTACGCTTTAGTTCTTCTAGCTCTTGTGTTCGTACCTTTTTCTTTCTTTTATCTTCTTCTTTCTTTTATATTTTTCTTCTTATCTTCTCTCTCCTTGATATCTCTCTCTCTCCTTTACTCCTAAAGTCGGTCCCCCACCCTCTCACGGTTCTATATTTATATATTTTTGATTTTTCCCCCAGGATATAAAAATTATAATATCTAACCAATATATATATACTAAAATTTTTCCAAAATTTCAAGGTACGCACATGCATACCCTTATGCCCCCATGGCTGCGTCCCTGGGTCGAAGGATTAGTGGGAAATCTTTTTTAAATAAAAGAGCTTGAATTAATTATTGTTTTTTGAAAGAGCTGAGTGTAAGAATATTTTCTGATGGGAGAAAGAAAAGAGAGAAAGATGAAGAAAATAGACAAAAATGTCACAAGATTATGCAAGTTTCTTGTTGATTTGGTCTAATTAACCATGTCAGCGTCCACATCATTCCAGCTATGGTAGTTGTCTATGCTGGTTGTCTGTATACAATTAGTCCATATTAGAAAATTTTGATGGTAGTTTGCTCTATGCTTCAAAGTAGAAAGTCTAGGTACCAATTGACGAATTTTTTCATAAGTTGTCCCTAGAATATTTGGCAAGGATATTTAAGGGTTAGAGGGGTAAAAATGAAAAAAAAAAATAAAAATATTAGAGGATAAAAACATAAGAAAAATATGGATTTAAAAGGAAATTAATAGTAGGGTGTTAACTCAAAATATTTTTGAAAAAGAGGGTTAAGTCCAATTTCCCCTAAAAATAAAAAACTATTATGTGCTCTCTTCCCAACCAAGTGGTATCTATTTATTTATTTTTTAGTTGGCAAGCGGAGTTAAAAGACCCTACTTTTTTTTAAATTACGTGTAGAAATTTATATCAACAATCTGTTGTTGACGTGTTTCAAACCGACAACCTCTCCACTTTGTGAGAGGGGTGCTACCATTGAGCCACAGGCTCATTCACAACCAAGTCACAACAGTCTCTCTCTTTCTCTCTCTATTCCTCTTCATTTTCTCATCTGCTTAGTCTTCTTTTACTTTGTTCATCAATTTTTTTAAAAATATGAATTGATTACTCTCTCTCTCTTTCTCTCTTTAAAGTATGAATTAATTACTTGTTGTTTTAAAGTAGAATCATCACTTACTGTATATGCAATACAGAGAGGCAAGAGTGAGAAGAGGTAGAAGACAACCCAAACAGAAGTCAAGTAAGTCCACAAAAAAAAGTTCTTTGCTGTAAAACATTTCTGGATAACATGATGAGGATAAGTTATCAACTAAAACAGATGAAAAGGAAACACAAAGATGAAGTGGATGAAATGAATGATGAACAAAAAAATAGATTGTTGATGTTTGGGAATCCAAAGACAAAGAATTCCACAGGTAAATTTATTTTTGAAATTATTGATTGTTGATGTTCATTATTTATTTTTATTAGTTTTGATTAGTTGATTCCATTTGAAGTTCTTTTGAGTTAAGAATGAGTGATTTGACAACACAAATTTCTCACTTACCATATTTTTAGTTAAATTTCAAATAACTGCATTAAATTTTATTAAATTCTGCCAAATATTAATATAATACTAAACTTAATTAAATTATAGGATATAATATTTAATTTTAGATATTTGTTCATAACACCACTTAGATAGCATATAATAAAAACCAACATAATTTCATCTTGTTTGTCTTTGATATGTTCGACTTTCTAATATCAGAAGCAGTTGGGTTCCTCATAGGGGTACACAAAATAATAGATAACAATGTTATGATTGCTGGTTCGAATGAATATATATGTTTTTAGAAGGATTGGTTTTGCTATTTAGAAAGGATTTGCAGCGCAACTTATCCTCTATGTTTGTGTAATTCGTTGAGTTTATTAATAAAATTTTAATTTATTCTAAAAAAAAAAAATTGGCTGAAACTCAATTACAACTCATGTTTAAAATTAGATGAGAATAAAGTTAAATATAACTAAAAAATTTTGGTATTAGAAATTAACCGATTCCATCACTTAATTGATTGTTTTCCAAACCAAATCCAACAAGCAACTACTCCGTCTCCTTTCACCAATTGCTTCTTTCTCTTCGCCTCTGTTTAGTCCTCTCTTTTACCATTAAGAATTGAATCTACATTTAAAGAAGGGTAATATCCCAAAACTGAGAAGTTGGGTTTCGAAAAAAAACTCCGTATGATTTCATAAGGTTTTTTAAAATTACTCTAAAAATCTAAAAAAAATCACACAATACTACCAAATTTAGGAGTTTTTATTTTTGTCCTCTAAAAAATGTTTTCTTATCTTCTAACACCAAAGCAATATCCTCTAAATTGTTGCTTGTTATTCTGTAAATTACAAAGGCATGATATCTATTCCATATTATTAATATATGTGGATTGTAGTCTGTAATTTGATACATGAGTTCAATGTCTCGACTGAGGACAAAACCCTTATTGTACAGACAAAAAAAAAAAAATGTATTACCATGAAAAGTTCATAAAAAACGTTTAATATACAGTTAACTTCACAAAAGACTATATTTTTTTTTAGGTTACAGCCCAAAGCATAAGAAACAAGAGAGAGCATAACCCAGTGTAAACATAAATCCCTCCTTTTGCCTGGTGTAATGCCACGAAGTTCATTAAATTTGTACTCCATTCTTCCTTCATATCCCCAACACCAAAGCAATATAATATCTCACATCTTTAACCATCATTTTTTTTTGGCAAACGGGTTGAAGGCACCCCTTACCTCTTTAAATTACGTGAGAAAACTTATATCAAACATTCAATAACAATCAGTTACTGGCGTGTTTCTAACCAACGACCTTTCCACTTTGTGAGATGAATGCAATCGTTGAGCCACAAACTCATGTACTTTCTAACCATCATTGAAACTGATAATTTCCCTTTGTTTAAACACTCATGCATTCTTATTTTTTCCACAAAATCCAAGTAATATGTATGGAACCATGACCAATATACTTTGATAATCAGCTTTAATCCACCTCTCAACACTTTTCAATATATAATGTGATTTAGTAAAATTGCATGTTGAGTGAGTACAATAGCTTGTTTAGAGGATAAAGCTATATTATTTAGAGAACAACAATCAATGTTTTAGCGGACAAGACCCTTACAGTATATAGCGAAAAAATAAAAATTACATGTTTTTTTTTGTTTTTTTTTCATACCCATGTGAGATCTTGTCAGATAGATCTCGTCGAGATCTTTCCAACCATATACATCATAT
Organism: Aquilegia kansuensis; assembly: GCA_020826895.1. Lineage (NCBI taxonomy): Eukaryota > Viridiplantae > Streptophyta > Magnoliopsida > Ranunculales > Ranunculaceae > Aquilegia > Aquilegia kansuensis. The sequence continues at coordinate 43,826,167 of CM037004.1, read as the reverse complement.
TGATTTTTAATTTCTTAATCAAAAGATATACAAATTACAAATAATATAGCAAAAAAAATTTAATTAATATTAAAAAATATGTTTTTGTCTCTTTCTTATTTGTCTCTTTCGTATTTGTCTTATATTCTAATTTTTCTCTTTTGTCTTTAGTACAAAGGGTATTTTAGTAAAATAAAAAAAGTGGGGTAAGGGCTTGTTTGAGAAGATGACCCCATGTCAGGGCCTATTGGGGAAGAGGCACCTAAACATGGGGCTTTTTGGGGATATTACTCTTCTTTAAAGGGAGAAGGGTAATATCCCAAAAAACCCTAATAGACCCTGACATGGGGTCATCTTCTCAAACAAGCCCTTACCTCACTTTTTTTTTATTTTGTTTGACTAAAATACCCTTTGCACTAAAGACAAAAGAGAAAATTAGGATAAGACACATAAGAAAGAGACAAAAATATATTTTTTTAATATTAATTATATATATATTTTTTATATTATTTGTAACTTGAATATCTTTTGATTAAGAAATTAAAAATTAATATGATGTATATGGTTGGAAAGATCTCGACGAGATCTATCTAACAAGATCCCACATGGGTATGAAAAAAAATATGTGATTTTTATTTTCTCTATATACTGTAAAGGTCTTGTCCGCTAAAACATTGATTGTTGTTCTCTAAACAATATACCTTTATCCTCTAAATAAGCTATTGTATCCATTTAACATGCAATTTTACTAAATCACATTACCACTAGTCTTTATAACACAGAGTTAGAAACAAATCAACAGTTTCCAAACTATATTATGAAATAAGGTAGAAACCAATTTACTTGAAAACTTTGTTTTTCACCAACTCTCTAAAACTTACAATGTTTGATAGATTTTGATCAAACCAAAACTTAATCAATTTTCTCACTATTGAGAATGTTAAGAACTGAAAATAAAATATAAACTCCTCTGTGAATACGCTTCCACCTTTAAAAATAAGTGAAGATATAGGTTGAGGATGAATTTATCTTCCTGGCGTGCCAAAATGGATCAAGAGAGTGTAAACAAATTTTTCATATATGCGTAGGTAATAAAAAAATCTATCACGAGAAATTTATATTTTAAATATTTAAGGGCAAAAGTCATCCCGGACCAAATTATTGACGAAATCAATTTGGCCCTTGGAAAAATCCAAAGCCTTATTTGAAAACAAAAACTCATCTAAACTCTTCTGCTTCCCCAAATCTCTTCCTCTCAAAACCCTATTAAATATCATTTAGATTTTGTTTAAAATAATAAAATAGAAACTTTATTAATTACCCCATTAAAAATATAGTTATCTTTGGATGATATTCAAAATTTTGTACAAACCATTCAAATCAAAAGTGGTGGAAGTTGAATATGAAAAGGAACTAAAACATAGAAAAATTAAGAATATGTGATTTTGAATTATTAGAGTTTCATTTCTATTTTATATATTTATCTTTACCATAAGAAAATATTCTCTCACTTAATTGGCTAAAATTGATAGCCTAATTGACAACCATTTCAATCCAATTTGGATAGATTAGTAATTTTATGAGTTCATTTAATTTAAGTGGGCCTTCAATGTAATTTCACACTCTTAACATAATTATCTACTTATCATTATCCATTTCTATATAATTAAACACTTTCGTTATTGGTAAAACAACTCATAAATAAATAAAATACACATCATTTGTATTATTTTATCACCTAATTTTTTTATAACGTGTCTCAAAAGTCTATGGTAGGTATCAACTATTTTTTCTTTGCCTATACAAGAAAACATCCTTAAAACATTTCTCTCTAAAATAACATAAATTAATAGTATAATTCACAACAATAGCAAATTCAAAATAGCATAACTGATAGTAGCCCAATTCATAAGAATAATTGCAATCGATTTGTCCATATCAATTGATAATTTTTACAAGGATTTTTATCTAATTGTGATAGTTTTTAACGACTCTCAATAGTCAGTAGCAAGTCTTCACAAGAATTGTAATTTAATTTTTCTCTCTCCACAATTGCATAATTGATAGCCTAGATCGCAAAAATTTGTAGTATGATTTCTCTTACTCCAAAATAATATGAGCTGATAGTCGAATTTACAAGCATTGTTATTCAATTTGGATAATTTTTAGACATGTTTCAATTCCCTTTTCTTTACTATATAACGAAACACACTTAATAAAAACTCTCTTCGAAATAAGAATTATAATTCAAATATTATCTCTTATATTACATAAATTATTGAATCACAAGAATTGCAGTTCAATTTTGCTCTCCAACATAGTTTGACAGCCTAACTTATATGCATTGTAATTTAAGTTTGATAAATTTTATAACGAGTCTTGAAAGAAGGTCTCAAATATTATTAACTTACATGCATTGCAGTTCAAGTTTGATAAATTTTATAACGAATCTTAAAAGACGGGTCTCAAATCTTTCTCTTCAAAATAACATAAATTTAGAGTATAGTGCACAAGAATTATAACTTAATTCTAATCTCTCCAAAACGGGTTTCAAATCTATCTTTTAATTAAGTATATACGAAAGCAATATCTCTAATATGGCATAAAGAATATTAGCATAATCCATAAGAATTGCAATTTGATTATGCTCTCCCTACTTGCATAATATAGTCCCGCTCATAAGAATTTGTAACCTGATTCATCTTTATCCAAAATAATATAAATTGATAGTCGAATTTGAAATCCGATTTGGACAATTTTTAATGGGTCTCAAATCCTTTTTTTACAAAATCACTTACATTTTTAATGACAAGTCTCAAAATAATACAAAAAAATGCCCGTAAAAATCTCTTTCTTCAAAATAAGATAAAGTGATAATAATAATTAATAATAATTTTTTTTTTAAATAAATAACAACAAAAAAATGTAAGGGGCCTTAAATATATACTTAAAAAGCTCTACCCTTAAAAGAGCATTATCCACTTCTTATTACTTAAACATTTTTAACAATATTTTTTGTGACAGACCTCACAAAAAAAAACAAAAAAATCAAAAGGTTTTTTTTTTTTCAAAAGAGGATAAACTGATAACACAGTTCAATTGTGTTAGGAAATCTTGCACATATTATGACATTCACAATAAAAATTCGTTGATGGTAACATGTTGTGCACACAATTTTATTCGATACGGGAAACAAGGCAGATGAAGTAGTGTTTATACCAACCATATTAAATGGACTTTGGTTTTATGGTAAAATTATTTGCATTGGTACAAATCTAGGTGCACGTACCTCTTTTTTGAGGACTCAATGGTGGAATACTATCTTTTAGCCCCTCTAAACGAAGTAGTCCACTTCTACTTAGGCCATTCAATATATATATAGTCTGTGCATTACACTGGTCAAATGACTTCTGTTAGACTATAGTAGGAAAATTTGGCCAAAACCCCATATACATTTTGACCATGTTTGTTGTCAAAACCCCTCAATTGCACCAAAATTGGCCCAAACCCCGTCATTAGCCTGTCGATAGTTTTCTATCCTGGACCTAATTCTTCCAAATATACTCTTAAAATATATTTTGACTAACATCACCATTCCAGAAGTCAACATTATAATTTCTTCATTTGAAATCTCTTGTTCAGCTTGTACAATCTTTTGAGGTGGTGTTTGGCAACAAAAAGTAAAAGTACTTTTACTACTCATAGTAAAAATATATAAGTAGAAAGTATGTTTGGAAACCACAATTTGTGAAGTAAAAAGTCATCTTCAGCCCTAAATCCAAAATTTTCCAGAACGAAGGAAAAAAAGTAAGTTGATTGCAAATAAAAATTAAACCAAAAACAAATAAAAATATCTTATTTTACACAATTTTCATATCAGAATTTTCAAAAATTATAATTATGTCGTGATGGTGTTTTTCTCATGATGAAATCAAAGAATAGAGAATATAGCAAAACAAGAGATGGTCAATCAATGAAGAGAAAAACTTTAGCATTGAAGATGTACTTTGAACGAGTTAATTTCATTCATCCCAAAAATCAATTTTATGTGTATCTGCAATAACTAGGATGTGGCAAACATGATTAAAATTGTGTAGAAAAATAATATAGTTCTAGCAAACAACTACCCAAGCACACTCTTTGAGTAATTTCTTCATACACCTTGTCTACAACCCAAAAATCTCTTTTGGGACTTTCATCAAACACCTTGACTTTAACAACTCTCAAATACCTTAAAACACACTTGAATTGCCAAGATTGTAACCAAAGCTCTAATACCAAAATGTTGGGATTAAATCACAAAATATGCTAAAGCGATTAAATACATAACAATGTTCTTTGTCGAAGATAATACTTTGAAGTTAAACTTGTCGACAATAACAAATAGAATACCAATTCAAGTAAGGGTTATTTAGTATTTAGTCCCTCTAGAAGATAGGTAATTAGTATTTGGTCCAATCTTTATCGTTTATTAGTAAATGGTCTCTTTTTCGTCACTTGACTGTCAGTCAACCCAGTTGACTAGAGTCAAGGCATCTATATTTTCTTAATGACCAAACTACCCTTTCACGTCACTAGCACGTGACAAAACTTAAAACTCAAAAACCACAATTTAGTTGTTTGTAAACATGCAAAATTAGTTTATAGTCCTCATTTTTTATATTTCGTTTTAAATATAGTAATGGAAATAACCATGGAAGTTATCTTACCAGATCGAACTTGAACATGTAACCACCACCCATGGAATGTCTAGAATTTTCTTCACTTGATTGTCATCTTCACTTGTAAACACAAGAAAAAAAACTTCTAGAGGTTCCATGGGTGGTGGTTTCATGTTTTACTTCTCTCCAACTAAGGTAAGACAACTTCCATGGTTATTTCTAGTATTTTTTACAGGGACTATATTTGAAACGAAATATGAAAAAGAAGGATGATAAACTAATTTTGCAGGTCTACAAACAACTAATTTCTAGTTTTTTAGTTTTAAGTTTTCTCATATGCTAGTCACATGAAAGGATAGTCTGGTCCTTAAGAAAATATAGATGCCTTGACTCTGGTCAACTGCGTTGACTGACAGTCAAGTGACGAAAAAGGGACCATTTACTAATAAACGATAAAGATTGGACCAAATGCTAGTTACCCATATTCTAGAGGGACCAAATACAAAATACATATGTAACTAGAAAGTAAACCACGATACAAGATTTAACATGGTTCGGCATAAGCCTACATCCACAATACAAGATTTAACATGGTTCGGCATAAGCCTACATCCACAGAGCAAGGTGAAGAGTTCTACTAGTGAAAGAGAAAAAGAGTTACAATTGAGCACTCAATCGCACTAACACACTACTCAAGATTGATCTCACTTGTAAATCACTCACAAGACTCTTAAAGAACAATCTCTTTCTTTTCTCTCTTTTTGTTCCTTCAAAGAATCTCTCTATTGATGAAAACACTAGCCTTTCAAAACTTTTCTTTCACCTACGTAACTAACCCTAAACACATTGGCTTTATACCATAGCCATACATTGGACTACGAAATGGGCCTAAACATGGGCCTACTACTATTATTAGGCCAAAATTGGCAATACGTACATACGCCCTAAAGGGGTACGTATGTCCAAACATGCTGAAAAGATCTGGACCCTGTATGTACGTACGTCTTAACGTGGTACGTACGTCCTGACAGCAACAACAAAATTTACCCAATAACATTACTACATTATGATAAATGTCTATAATTCAATTTCCAGAGTGTCACAACATGTTTTCCATATATTTACATTTAGTGGCAACATATTTGTTGAAATTTAACATTCAATTTCTTATTAACCATTCATCCCAATGGGTGTTCATCTGAATTTGAAACCAGTTTTTCCACTGGCGAATAAACAACGGGAGGTAGGAAGGGTGGACTTTCAAGAAGAGGTCTTAAAAAAGAAAAGAGGACGATCGCCAGGTTCAGGTAAAATGTCATTAGCAAAAAGCATACCAAATTGTGCAAACTGACAACGTGGTTAAACCTTGTTTTCTATCTTAATAACGTAGTTGTAAACTAACAATGTGGTCGAAAATGGTTTTCAAAACTAACCACAGGAACGGAATCCGGTCAGAATTTTAGGCAAAATAAATGTCGTTGCTAAAAGTGCACACGTGGCATTGACCAAGACACATGTGACTAAAAAATTAAAATACTTAAGGCATTGTTAATATACTCTGTCGAAGAAAACCACCGGAAACATATGCATCGTTAATATTGAATGTAGGGGTACAACATACACATGGCACCATCTCTACCGCCCATCATGGTGCCACACGTCGTCATCCAATGGACCCTCTCATGAAGACACAAGTTACAAAGTTAAACCCAATTATTACAAAGATATTTCTCTCATTATTACCTTATTAAATGATAGGAATGGAATTACAATTGTAGCCTATAAATATGAAGCCAAATCACTCATTTCACTCATGGTCAATGACCTCCCCACTCTCTCATAGTGAGACCTCGCTTCTCATCTCTCTCTTGAGCTCTCTTCATTATCGAGCTTCACTTTGTATCATCACCACTATAATAAAGTTCTCTCTCTCTCTCTCTCTCTCTCTCTCTCTCTCTCTCTCTCTC